>CAVNYN010212845.1:0-71033 GCA_963692815.1 Nyctanthes arbor-tristis
CCTCAGACGCGGAATAGTTTAGTCCTGGCACAAGACGTCACCCGCTGGCAACGCCTACCTACTGGAAGGCGTGAGCTTAATGTGGATACAACTCTTTTCCCTAATCAGAATCTGGTGGGTTTAGGGATGCTTTTGCGAGATGAAATGGGCTCAAGTATCCGTCTGAGCGGGTTGTACGAAGCAAATGTGGCTGAATTGATGGGAGTTAGAGAGGTGCTTACTTGGATAAAAAAGATGCATTTCTCCCATGTCACAGTCGAGATGGATACTTTGATTGTATTTGAAGCCCTTCGCGCTACCCAAATTGATCTACCTCCGTTTGGATTGCTTCTTGATGATTGTAAGGTTTTGATGTTAGAACTCGATGGCATTGAGTTCACGTGTGTTAGAAGGTCTGATGATTGTAAGGTTTTGATGTTAGAACTCGATGGCATTGAGTTCATGTGTGTTAGAATGTTTGCGAACCAGGCTGCCTATACGCTTGCTAGAACAGCTGGTTCTATTTCAGGCACTAATTTATCTTTTTCATTGCCTCCTAGTATTATTGCGGATGTACTCCATTCTGATTCTATTGGTGAATAAAATTCCTCATTTAAAAAAAAAAAAAAAAACATATGTAATGTGAGTTTAGATATATGAGTTGATACGTGTTCTTGAAAATAATTATAATACAAAATAGAAAATTTATTACACACTGCTAGCTAGCATAAGATGCACATAACTATATACATGTCGTGTATTTTAGTTTTTTTGTGACATACAACATTTATAAACACAATTACGCACAATTATGCTACATTTTATATATGAAATTTCTATAAAACACTACTCGTGCAACGCATAGGTCGAAATCTAGTTGTTATAACTTTGCACTTAGTTGATATTATTATTACGAGAAACTTAGACACGAGTTGCACGCCGTACGATTATATAAAATTAATCACATAACAATAATAACAAAATATCTTAATTATAAATTGTTAATCAAATAATTGTTAATTTCAATTTAAAAACTTATATAATTGAAATGACAATTACAATTATTTTAGAGTAGAAATGATAATCACAATGGTTTTCAAGTATGTATTTTGTTCTTTCTTTAGTGCTGATGGTGCTAATATGATTTAAAAAAATCTTTAACTATCTAAGTTGTATTGACATTATTGTATGATGATAATAGTTGAAAGTTGGGTGGGTGATTGAAATCGAAAAGTGAAGTAAAATGAATTAAAATTAACCACAATTAAATAAAGTTTTAGTAGAAAGGTTAATGGCAAATAATAATGAGGACAAAAAGATTAATGACATGTAATAATAAATAGAGTACAATAAGAAATAAGCGCAAAATAGGAATTAAGAGAAAAAATAGGGATAAAATGGGGAAAAATAGTTTTACAGGGATCCTACCTTTTATATATTAGTGATTAATATTATTATTATTAGTGTAATTATATTACCACTACAAAAATTAATTTTAAGACTACATTTTAATTTCACCACAAATAACTTATAAATTTGATTAAAATACCACAACAATTTTACGTTTTGAACCTACATTTCTAAATTACAACTAAAAAAGGAAATGAAAAATATTCTCTTCCCACCACAATCTAACCACCAATTATTCCATAAATTCACTTTCTTTCAAAAAAAAAAAAAGAAAAAGAAAAAGAAAAGAAAAAAATGAAAAAAGAAAAAAAACGAAGAAAGACAGTTAATTTTCTCATAATCTAGAGCACATTTAATAGTTTAGAATTATATATATATATATATATATTAAGGATTATTATACTGTCAAAAAATTGATTTATGCATTTTTGATAAAAAATTTTTGATTCTGGATGTCATATTAAATTTAATCCAATTATCTTTGAAATCAAAGTTTAAAATAAATGTCACGTTTTGAGGTTGAATTTTTAAGTTTGATATATGAATTAAAAAAATTAATAATAATGGCCTATGTATTGTGTTTATGGCCGCCCCAGCTTATAAATTAAGCCACAAAAAATGACAATTAAGATATAAATCGACATTAAAAATTTGGGGAAGGAAATAATTAAAAAAATATATAGATAAATGAAAATGATAAATGATAAAATGATATTGTAGTGGGAGGGGGAAAAAATCTTAGAGCGTGTTTGATTGGAGATATTTTCCTTCAAAAATGTCAAATTCTTGAAAAATTTTCCATCTTTGTGCGTTTAATTGACAAATAGAAATGTAATTAAAATTCTATGGTACAATTCTTTTAAACATAGTTTTTCATATTTTCTTAGAAAATCAATTCTCACCTTCCTCATGTAAAATGTTTTCTATAAAAGTTTGAAAATATTTTCTTTTCTATTTTTGTATATCAAACGCACTCTTAGAATAAATATCAAAAATAAGGTTGTTAATGTAATTTTATTTAAAGATATTTAAATAAATAATTAAATTGTGGTATAAGAAATAAAAAGTGTATTGTTAATATAATTACCTTGCTTATTATTATTACTACTATTTTTTAGTATTAAAAAGGAGATACAGAGAAGCGGAATTAAAGCGTTCACTAAGTGCTTGAAAAGCAACTAATATGCCTAATCACAAAAAGCACTTAAGCGGTTATTATGATGCTAGAAATTCCACATGTTTTTAGGTTAAAAAACTGATAATAAGAAAAATAATACAATAATAATAAAAAATAAAAAATAATAAAGGAATCTGGAAATTTTGGTGCAGGCTCGCGGGCTTGAAGCTTCCCTCCAGGGAAAAACCCCTAAACCCCTTCTCTCGTCTCCTATCTCGCAATCTCGGACAATGGCCGATTCAATTCAGTTGGTGAAGCACATCGAGCTGTATGTTAACTCGTCCAGCACTCCGGCTCAACAGGTCTAGCACTCTTTACAGTTCTCCCTCACCAATTGCGGATGAAGCTAGAATAACTTTTTCTTTTTATTTTTTATTTTTAATGACTATAACTAAAAAGCTGAGACTTCATATGTCAATGTAACCCCCTTTATTCTTCTTAATAATTCATCCCGTTCTGAACAATCTTATCCTTTCCCGATGTAGATAACTGTCCATTTCTTATGTGCTCTGCATTTTTTTTTTCTTTTGAAATTACGGTGAATTATGTTTTATGTTTTATTTATAGGCAGCAAGTATCAATGCAATTGCCACTTTGCTAAAGAATGATCTTTTAACTCTTGAAGTACTTGTAAGATTCTTCCCTTTCATTTTATTTATCAAATTTGTTTTATTTCTGTGCGTACTTTCCTTGTGATGAACTCTAGTATTCAACATGCACAGGTTAGAGAAATGGAGATGTATTTGACTACTACGGATAGCATCATCCGCTCAAGAGGTATTCTAATGTTTATAGCCGCAATGGAATGACGAATAACTCTTGTTTTTTGTATCCCCGTGTATGTGTCGGAGGTGTGCAAATGTTGGGGGTGTTTGATTGTCATTTTGCAGTTCCCATTATACGTACTACTTGACTTGACAATTACTCAGCTACTAACATACATTTGATCTCCCCTCAAATCGCAAACCATTCATCCTAAAATTATAATGAGTGTGAAATACCCCTTTACATCAAGGCTATGCTTAGATATACGATGAACAAGAAGTCTTTGTTCATTATGTTGAAAAGGCTTAATTGCATATTGACGTGTCACGGATAAACTAGATAAATTGGCCCCTATATGCTTTGTCATGTAGCATCAACATAAAGTGACAAAGTCGTGGAATAAATGTAAATATCTAAAAGTTACATTCAACAAAATTGAAAATCTAGATTGTAGTGATACAAAGCTGATTAAAATAGTAAATTAACCAATTAACAAATAAGTAATTACATATCATGACCATTATCTAGGAAACAACTAGCCTGGTATTTTTTCCACTTTGAATTTTGCTTAAAATCTGGTCAGTAAGTTAAACACCATTTTCAACCCCATATTTTCAGATTTTTTTTTTTATTTAATAACTGTAGCTCCATTTGGCTATCAATTATGAATGAATTCAATTATAATTTTTGAATTATGGGACACTTTCACATTTTATTGTGAGGTAAGCCTCATATGGCTTACCTCACCATTGTAATGGTCGTAACTTTTGGTGTTGCCAAATGAAACCTTGTCTTTAACACCCATTCCTCTAAAAGATTATTTGGGAAAGATACAATTCTCAGAAGACACAAAATAGGCCCTAAATGTCTGAAAGTCAACAAAATAACTTACCTGAGCTAATTTTTCTTGCGCTAGGTTTACAAGAAAACAGAACACCAAATTGGGTGGGGGATAAAAGAAACAAGAGTGAAGTTATATGTGTGCGGGTCTTTTGGGTTTTCTGCCAATGAAAATTTGCAACTTCACTCGGGCAGTACACTTTAGGAGAGTAGAGCAGGATGAATAGTATTTGCTTCTTTTTGGATCTTTATTTTATCTTTTCTTAGTTTTAGCTTGTGCATTTATAAAAATGTCGAGACTGAACAACTTAAAATGGTTTGTGATGCAATACTAAAAAAAAATATATATATATATAAAAATAAAAATAAAAAAATAAAAATAAAAAATAAAAAAAAGAAAGCAAAACCACTAGATCTGACAAAGAGCACTCAAATTGTAAGCTTTGGTGCTCCAGTTACATCGAACGCTTTGCACAGGCAGCTGCTGCAAGGTGTAGCCTCAGGTGAACTGTAAAACACTGGGAATTAATAAAATTTGACTGGAATTCGGCCGGATATGGACCTTTCTTTTGTACTTATAATAGAATACACTTGAAAAATGGTGGTCTCTGTAATCTCTATTTCCGATTCAGGGTATTGTAACTATACACTTGATAGTTATATTCATTAATGCATCTCTTGCGCACTTATTATTCAATCCAAGTCTAGGCTGAGCTTATGCACATATAGGTTGTGTTGGAGGTTTTGATTAGACAATCATTTTCTTGTTTATTTTGGAGTTTTTGTTGTAAGTAATAAAGAGCTGCATATATCTGCACTTTATGACAGTCCTCTGTCTCTTTATGATAACTAGCCTTGGCGAGTGCATGATTTGATTTCAATTGGGTATCACATAGTGACAGTTTAGTATTATCAAATTAGGAATGTCGAATAAAAAATGAAAATTATCATTTTCATGGACAAAGTTGATCAAAATTAGAATGTAAAAGTAATTACGATCTAATTGAATTTGGTTTAAAGTAGGGATATTAATTTTTTAATTTTAATTTGAAAAGAAAAAGAAAAATCAAGTTAAATAAATTGTGAGTGACTACGATAATGTAAATTAGGAAGTTACAAAAAATAATTCCGACGCAATGGATTATTGGTGGAAAATGTAAAAAGTAAAACAAAAACTTTTACCTATAGCTTCTAAGAGTTACAACAAGTTATAAGTTCGTATTTAAGTCTATGTTGGCTCTTGTTAAACTTCAAGTTGAAACCTTCAATTTGACATTTGTATTGCATATTTTGACTTAGCCATGATGACATAAATTTTCCCCACATAACGCATTTAGTTGAAAACAGAGAGTTTTTGTTTTAAATTAATGGGCTAAGGGAATATAAGGAACTAGAAAAATATTGTGCAAGGTTAAAATAGAAAATCAAAAGATTCCCCCTCATCCATGCTTTTTATATATTGTAGATTTAATTAACTTCAATACGGACGTTGTTACGTGATCTATGTTTTTTATAATTCTTATACTGAGTTATCATGCATATTTTGAGACTGAAATGTTTACATCTTCATGTCTTTTTCAGGCATTCTCCTCCTTGCAGAAGTTCTGACAGAACTAGCATCAAAGCGTCTAAGTGACACTTCGGTAGAGAGCTTGATAGGATTCTTCAGTGAAAAACTTGTATGTAAAGATTTTAGATATACATGATATATGACATTTACCTGCTTTATCTTTTTCTTTTATTTTTCTTTTTTCTTTTTTTTTTTTTAAATGTATTATGGAATGATTTTGTATAGTTTAGATCTTTCTGGAATTACATTAGCTTTTACTTCATTCACTTTATGTGTATCCTCAATAATTGCTTGCATCCATTCATCTTCTTTACTATCTGTTCTTCGGAGTGCCTTTGGTGTGTATTTACTAGTGAGCTGGAAATAATTTGGCCTGAACAAGCATCTAAAAGAAAGAAAAAGAAGGAATGGATGAGATGATGACTTATTAGAGCAGAAAGGAAGTGAAGATCCTATGCATTCTCTAACCAGTTTCGTGTCTCAAGTAGCACATATTTTGATTTTCTTGATAATATTTATTTATAAGTTTTAAATGATTTATTATGAGTATGCATTGAATTAATTTATTCATTTATTTTAAGGATACGCCTCAAAGTTATTCAGGGACATAAAATGCGTGATATTTGAATTAGCCTTTCTGAAGAGATCGGAAGAGCGTCGTGTTGACCCAACAGCATAGACCAACTGTAACATTCTTAGGCTTATTCATCTTTTGTAGCTTCAAATGAATCCTATGGTTTTTCGCATTCTTCACTTAGAAACTGGAACCATGAAAACTATCATTTCATACTCCCTGTCCCATGAAGCTGTACTAGTATTGGTTGATTTCATGTGCATGGCAGAAGCAGTGGAATAAGATATATGCCTTTCCAATAATTGATGGACAAAGGGTCATGGGAAAGGGGGAAAAAGATGTGATACGTGTCTATATGTTTTGAAGTTCTTTTGCAAATAATGGATGACAAAATGTGGAGTGACTGAACCAGTGCCTGCTTCGTCAATTACTTTGTTCCAGTGACAGATATGTAGTCGTTGTCTTGCTTGTCCCTTGTAGAAAGCCTTGTAATGTTATGAGAAGATTTGTTTCATACCCTGAAAATGATCCTTAAGGTTATGCAAGTTCTTGTTTTCGACAGAATTTATTTACTCATGCTGTAGGCCTTGCAGAACTATGCAAAATTATGTAGCATGGACTTACCTCATATCTTTAACATGTTACATCGAAGCTGGATTTTTATGCATTTCTCATCTGGATGTTATTTTATCATTATAGAGATAGATGCTGTGTTTTTCATACAGGCAGACTGGAGAGCATTACGTGGTGCAATTGTTGGTTGTTTGTCACTATTGAGGAGGAAAAGTCATGTTGGTGTGGCAACTGACAGTAAAGTTAAGGCTGTTGCTCAATCTTATCTCCAAAACCTTCAAGTGCAATCCTTGGAACAGCATGACAGGAAGGTAAGTCCTAATATGAACCCATTGTAATTCCTGAAGGCAAACCCTGTTTTCAATGCTAACAAGCTTGATAATTACTGCTATCATTGTTAATTTTCTTGCAGCTTTGCTTTCAACTTATGGAATGCATATTGGATCGCTACCCAGCTGCAGTTAAAGATTTGGTAATAATAATTTTACATTTCTCTATTTTCTCATTTCTTATGGTTGTTTTTGTTCTTAATATAATAAGTTGAATACAAGTGGACTTATATTTACTCAAGATGCCCCCTCTCATTTTATAGGAGCATTTAGTTAAACTGTGTTTCCCAACCTTGTGGTATGATAAGACTCTGGATCCAGCTCTTACCTGAAATGTGTAGTTGCCTCTGAGTCTGCTTTTAGATGCGTCTGTTTCCTTGTAATTCTTTATTTGTACCGGTAGAACATTCATTTTCATTTACAAATGCTACACAATTAGTTGACTGTTTCTGGTTATTATGCACTGAGACTTGTTGCTGGGCGCAAGTATAGCACTTCTATCTTCATTGCCGTCCAATATGTCCTACCAGGCGCATTTGCGTTGGATTTACTTCAGCCATAGATTACTATTGTAGCGTACAACAAGTCCTCAGCTGTCTGTTAGATTGCACTGGTTTATGACTGATTTATGTACAACTTATTTCTGATTTATGTTAGTCTTAACTTTTTTCCTGGTCTAAGGTTTTCCAAGAATTTCACAATTTTTACTGTTGTTCTGTAGTCTATTATTGACTGCTTTATACTTTGTATTTCAGGGTGATAACCTTGTATATGGAATCTGTGAAGCTATTGATGGGGAGAAGGATCCTGAATGTTTAATGCTTTCATTTCGTATAGTGGAAACTGTGTCAGGATTGTTCCATGGCCCTTCTGGTCCTTTAGCAAATTTTGCCGAGGAACTGTTTGAAATTTTAGGCTGTTACTTCCCCATACATTTTACACATGTGAGATCTCCTAACACAGATTGTAATCTACTCTGTTATCACTCTGTGTATTCAATTGTTCTAGGAAAAATGGCCTAACTAGAACATGTAAATGAGGTCAGAGATTGTTTTATATATTTCTGATATGGTAAATACCTTCTTTGCTTATATTCTGGAGATTGAAGACTCCTTCCCTACTAAATTCAGTTTGCCCCAAAACTTTTAGATCAATTGTCTGTTCTGGTGTAGATATTATGACATGAATCGTTTTCGTATTTCATTCATTGGGTATATATCTGCAATTTATTTATTTATTAATCTTTCTCCCGAGGAGGACTCTTTTTTTTTTTTTTTTTTGGGGGGGGGTTGTTGTTCTTTACTCCTGTATCATTTCGAAGTTTGCACTTGATGCTCATAATTTTTTTTACTTCCATTTCTCCAGCCAAGAGACGAAGATGTTGATGTTAAAAGAGAGGAACTCTCAAGGGCTCTGATGGTATGCAACTAGCTACTTTATATTTGTAAGCTGCTTCCATATTATTGTTACACTTTGTGATGGAGTTGATGGTCTTGAGTATTCTAACTGTCACAGAGCTTAATTTCTTCAAGTTCAGTATTTGATGGGCAATGTTATTTAGCTTTGGGAAATTTACTCTGATTTAAATTTTTTGCATGCTGTCGCAAAAGTTAAAATTGATTTTAATTGACTTTTGGAAGATCACTTTCGAACCACCTGCCTTTTTTTTCCTCTTCCTTCCTTCCTTGAACTTAAAGCTGAACTTATGATTTAATTGTGAACTAGAAAGCCTGTAGGGCTTCTTCTTTGTAGCTTTTCTTTTTCAGAGGAAGTCAGTCAACAGTCAATATCAACACCATATTTTTCCATAAAAAATTATTGTTCACATTTCCCTATAGTCTCTCTCCCCTTCTCCACCACATGTTTCTTGATTTGATGCAAAAGCTACAAAGAACATGCCGTAAATGTTGGAAAGTTTGAATTACATGTCATTCAGATTAATACCTGGCAGATCAAGCCTTGAGCCCAAGAAGGCAAATAAATTGGTTTTATTCAAGGACTGCATTGCATTTTATCTGGCCGAGTGGCGGTTGAATATGTATTGGTTCTAATCAGATAGCTCTATTTGGTGCTTATATATAAGCTCAGTCTATCGGAGAAAGGATCTAAGCTTAACAGTATATCCAAACAAATTAGACGATGACTTGAATCACTGCAGCTACAAGCCAGTTCTACTGTTTGAGTGCAGACTGAATTTCTGCTGATGCATCTTAGTATAGATCTTTATGGTCAAGAATATAAGTTACTTCTTTTCACTTAAAGTACTATGAAAACATTTGAAGTTTTATTGGAGTTGATGCTTTGCAAGAAATAAGTAGAGGGTAACAAAAATAGTTAACTCTGCACTTAGTCTAATAGTTGGACTGGACTTGTAGATGTTGCAAATGCAATTTTTCTTGACATGCTTTACAATATCAACAACACATTTGAGAAATCCTTTTATCAAGTTAAAAGTTGGTTTTCCCTGAAATCTTAATTGCTCCTTTAAATGTCTTTCAGCTGGCATTTGGTTCTACGCCTCTATTCGAACCATTTTCCATCCCACTGCTTCTCGAAAAGCTGGCTTCTTCTCTGCCGTCATCAAAGGTTGATGTGAAACCTTTTCATTTTTGCTCTCCTCTTGCACTGGGAAGGTTTTTCTTCCAATTTTTTGAATACTCTACTTGTATGTTCAGTTGGAGTCCTTTACATATCTTAGCTATTGCACATCAAAATATGGAGCAGATAGAATGGCAAAGCATTATGAAGCTCTTTGGTTAAAAGTAAAAGATGCAACATATTTTTCTCCACAATCTAGTTTATCCACAGAAGCTGGATTTGTGAATGGAATGGGCTTTCAGGAGAGTGATATTATGAAGCAAGCTTTTTTACTTTTGCGAGGGCTTGTTCGACAAAGTAATGGTTCTTTCGTAAGTTTGATTTTGGAAGACCCCGATATAAAAATGTTCATATATTCCCTGAAGCAGTATGAGGATTTTGTCAATATTCCTACTGATTCCAAACAGAGATTACATGCAGTTGGTCAGATTATATCTGTCTGTGCTGGTACTAATGATTCCTGCAATAAGGTCTTTGAGAATTTATTTCCGTTTCTGATGAATGATATGGGGCTTTCAGTTGCAAAACCACCTGACAGCTATCCGACCGAGGATTATTATCCTCCCAGCAGACTTAATTTTGGACTTTTGTATCTCTGTGTCGAACTTCTTGCTGCATGCAGATATTTGGTGAGCTTTAATGAAATAAGCCCTTTCCACAATTTTGCTAGTCAGGCATGGTGCGTGATGCTTCAGAACTTCTCTAAATCATTAGCCATGGTCTTCATCTCTCTCTTAGGGTCAAATGCTGCTGAGAACTCTCAGAATGCTTACATGTATTGCGAAGGTTAGTAACTTTTCTAAGTCCCAACATTATTTTCCATATGATATGAAACATGTTAGTTATTCTTTGTTTGTCGTGTTTTATTTATTTATTTATATATATATTTTTATTCTTTATTTGCCGTGTTTGTTTTATTTATATATATATATATATTTTTTTTTTTGTTCTTTTTTTAATAACTTCTAAACTAACCACTTGCTTTGTCTTAGAGACCAAAGTTGATAATATGTGCATTTAGACAAATACATGTTTAAGGTCTTATGTCTCCATGCCAGATTTGACCATTACTTAAATCTTCGGGGATATGATTGTTGTGCTGATTTTATCTAGTCTAAGGGCATGTTTGGGATCATATAAGCTGTTCAAACATCACTTCTATAGTACTATCTACATATTTCGTGGAACTCATCTGCTTACCACTTTTTATCCACACATTTCAACTACCTACCACTTATATTATAATTTAAGCTATCCCTTTGTTCTATATTTTTTTTGGCCGGGGGGTGTGGGTGGGGGTTTCTCCTGATAAAGTGAGAACACGGTCGGTGACTAGTACCACCGCTGACATTTGAATCCCAAAGAGAGAGGAAACTGTACTATCTTAAATTATCAGAAGTGGACAATCTATTTGTGCTCTCTCTTTCTACGTGACCTTTACCTGTCATCAGTCACTTTTCAGCATTGTTTGTTTCTGCTAGCAAAACCGAATTTTAAAAATCTTATGAATTCTTGATTTCCTAGAAAAGTTTGGGGAGCCACTCATGAAGTTTGGAATGAAACTTGCCCCTTGGAGGTGACTTGGTATGAAATAGGAATATCCCTGTTGTGGATCTTCTTTTTCATGTAGCACCAACTCAATCAGCATCATTAGACTTACAAACCATCTTGGCATGCCAAATATAGTATCTGTCTTTTGCTTCCTTTCTTCTCATTTCCATACATCTGTGGAAGTGATGGGAATTTCAACTGTAATGCATTCACGAACTCGGCTTTTCAACATGCACATGTACGTAGAAGAGAAAAATATAGGCACAGCTCAAATTAGGAGATTTCATGCAATGTTCAAGATGTATGTATTTGATGTTTCTTAGTTCTTGATTTCCTTGATATGGGGTTTTTTGGAGATAAAAATACATGGGACGGAAGAGTCTTTGATTTCATGATGCGCTTTGTAGATGGCTAGTAGCAGTTTCGTACAGTGGCGGCCAGTGGGGTCACTGGCCCCATTGAAGTTTGTTATTTTTCTTTTTTTACTTTGAGTTATTTTTTAATTTCTTTGTTTGAATGGTTTTGTAATGATAATTTGAGATTAGATGTGGGTTTAAATCGTTACATAGATAAAATTAACACAATTTTGTATTGAAGTTCAAACTATAAAAGCTTAAAAAAGTAATCAATGCTGTTTTATGAAAATTTATTGTGTAAGTTATCGTATGAAGTTATGTGTACATAAAATTAAATATATCTGGTGAAATTGATAATGGTTTTATTACATATAAAAAAGTGGCATTACTGTTTTACGTTTATAATGGTTTGTTTTATGAAGAAAAAAGTACCATAAAATAACTCGCACCCACTAGTTAAAAGTTACTTTGCCACTGGCCCTCATTAAATTTTTCTCCTGGCTCCGCCACTGGTTTCCTTACTGTATCCAGCGCCATTTACGTTCTCCACCTATTTCTGGACTTACATTACATACATTTCAGAGTAAAATAATTCCTGCTATTATGTTCATTGTCTATGCAGTGAAGGCTCTGCAGAATCTGGCCACGCTTCCTGGAAGACTCCTTGCAGTATCTAAGTCCACATATGACAGTATTTTGTTGAAGTTGATGTCGATCATAACTTCTGATATAAATAAGACTTTTCTGTGGACAGTGGCAATGAACACTTTAGTGGAGATTGGTTCATTTCTTGATAATTGTCCAGATTCTGAGAGATCAGTAAGCTTTGAGAATATTGTTGTGGAGAAGATATTTTCCCTCATATCTTCTGATAATTCGTCTATGCCTTTATCAATGAAATTGCAAGCAGCTTTTGAAATAGGAGCAACAAGAAAGAATTTCATGCTGAGAGTTGTCCAAGGGTTGGACGAGGCTCTCTCCACCAATTTATCTGCAGTTCATGTATGTAAGACAACATGAATGAACATTTCATACATTACAGTATCCTACTTCTCCTCGATCCTGAGCTGTATAAATGTGTAATATATTTCCCGTTCTTTCTTGCACACGCTACAAATTTCCTTGGTACCAACTGTTAAAAATTCAATGCACTCACTTCAACAAACGGGTGCATTTTATTGACTTTCATGAATTTTCTCCTACCTTTTCTTCTGCTTTTTAGTTTTGCTTCAGCTTCCTAGTCTATTGATGCAGGTCGATGGGAATGTGAAGTCTGCGGAGCTGACAATTAAGCTTCTTGAATGTTATTCTCATGACGTGCTTCCATGGTACACAAGTACTGTTGACAATTTCCTTGTTATCTTTAGCTTTTTAGTTATATGTCAGATTTCCGGTAAGAGCCTATTCCTCTCAAGTGGTTGCTGCGTTGGTGCAACTGCTGGAGAGAGAAACTGGAGACCACAAAAATGACTAATGTACAAGTTGGGTTCAACTTGGAGCTTTAAGCTGAAGAAACTCCCTCCTTTTTACACCCTCCAGATGTGCATTTACTTTCTAGTTTGCTACCCTCAGTCAATATACGACTTCTCCTGCCTCTTATTCCTGAAACTATGTATAAGTGATTCTTTTCCAATGACACTCCACAGCAGTAAGCAGGGTTGCTAGATACATGTGATTTTTTAGCTTTTCTGTGACATATAGCATCCTTTAGCTTTTGGTCATGCTAGCTAATTTTGATTGTTCCATTGGCCTGCTATTGTCATTTGATTTTACCCTCAACTTGTTCAAAGGAATTTGCAGTCATGCCCCAGGTTTCACAAAACTGGAGGTTCTGAGGAAATTCCACTAAAGTTTGCACTTAATATTTGGGACATGATTGAAAATAGTAGGTCATTCAACCATGATTCCCTGGAACGTGTAAGTGTAACTGTCTCACTCATGATTGGCTAACTTCTGCAATGAATATAGTTAATAGCTTTTTGTTGTTTGAGATGTTCTCCTCTGAATTTGTGCTTATGACAAAAACATGTAATCAGGACCTTCTTGATGCAACAATGACAGCAATGAAGCAAGCTGTTGGAAACTGTTCAGAAGGAGGCCAGGAGACAGTTATTAATAAAGCGCTTGGGGCACTTTCATCAAGCAAATTCTTTAGGTGGGTGGAATCTGTATCTGGAAATCCCCCACCAGAAGCAGAAAGTTCACTGCAAATTCACAAGTTGGACAATTTTGCAATAAGAGATGAATGGATGACTTCGTTATTTGCTTCTGTAGTGATAGCTTTATGCCCTCAAACATATATACCAAATGGGAAACTTATTTTGCATTTCTTCATCACAACCCTCCTCAATGGTCATGTTCCATCTGCTCAGGCGATGGGTTCTTTGGTTAACAAGCTGCCTATGAAAACCAGTGGAACACCTTTGTCCAAATTCTGTCTGGATGAAGCTTTGGATATAATTTTTCATAGTAGCATATGGACTTCATGTAATGGCAGTAGCACCTACGGAAGGGATAGCAATGAGGTTGACCTGAGCAGTTTGAGATTATGCTCCTTGAATGCAGACTCAGCCAAGGTTTATGCTGTTATTGGATTTACATGGATAGGGAAAGGATTACTTATGCGGGGTCATGAAAAGGTGAAAGATATTACAATGAATTTGTTAAAGTGCATTGTTTCTGATCTCAACACTGGGTCCCTCTCAATGTTAGAGCTACAAAGAAAAGATGAAGACATGCATCATCTGCTGATGAAATCTGCTGCGGATGCATTTCATACAATTATGAGCGACTCGGAGTCATGTTTGAATAAAAGATACCACGCAAGCATACGTCCACTCTATAAGCAAAGATTCTTCAACACTATGATGCCTATATTATCGTCTTTGATGCTAAAATCTGACTCTTCTTCCATCAGGTGCATATGAATGATATCTAAAATTTGCATATTTTCAAAAAGAATAATGCTTTTTTATCTAGGCAAGTGACTGATCTCCCAATGTAATAATGCTTTTTATCTCCACTCTAGTTGACATTTCCTTATTGGACATTGAATAGGTGAATGTTTCCTTGTATTTATGAATATATCTACCAGTTCCCAATGTAAAAATGCCAACTACACTAGAGGCATGTATCTAATCTAGACAAATAGCATTACTCTTCTGAAAGTCTTTATAATTTTCAAATGCAGCATGCCTGGTGTTTATGAGCGTCCCATGTCTGCATATTTACTTTCTAATCATTCTGCCAGGAGCCTGTGCCTCCTGGCATCATTGAGAAGCTCTATGTGGTCAGAGACTGTGTTTACATTACGTATTATTTCAACAGTATGCTTGTTTGGTTGCATTTTCATGTATCAAGATTTGTATTAATTACCACTTCTTCTGAGTTGGTTCATGTGCCCTATGATATACATAGTTTAAGTAGCTTTCTTTTTTTTGTAGGCAGTCCAAATCTTAACAGTTTCTTCCCATCAGTTTCTTTTGTATTTCACAATGAGGCCTTTATATTTTTATAATCTGAAAGGCCTAACCTTGCTATCAGGCTTTTAGATCTATGTTATTGCTCTTTATTTCTCCTCTGTCCTAGAAATATTTTCTTCTCAGCTGTATTCTTTTTTTCGTTTTGACCAAAGGATTTTCCTTTGACTGCTAATATTTATAATATTTGGCAATCTCTAAGTTTTCAATGACTGAGCTAATTGACAATGCCTATTGTGTTGTAACTGAGTGAATAAAAGAACTTCAGAATTTCCATATGTGCCTCAAGTGCCTGATCAGTCATGTATCTCTTACAGATCTATGCTATGTCGAACCATTGCTCACATGGTGTCTGGTACTCCCTTGACTGCCGTCTTGAGTGAAGCCAAGAAGGTTCTTTAAATTCTTTTTTTGTTTCTAGTTAAAAATGTTCATATTTTTAATTCTATATATGTGTAATGGACTTTTCTTTTTCCAATGTATGGCTTCGTGCAGCTGATCCCTCTGCTACTAGATTGCTTGTCCATGTTGGTCAAGGATGTTCTGAATAAAGAAATAATCTACAGTGTCTTACTAGTCATATCTGGGATATTGGTGGACAAAAATGGTGAGATTTTGGATTGTAGCCCCCCCTTTTTTATAATACTATTGATAAGGAAAGAATTTAGAGAAAAGAAGAATTCTTTAAAATAGTAGGAAAGAAGTTGATATGAACAAGTAAAAGAGACTAACTATAATTCTTTTCTTTTCTCCATACATGAGTAGAGAAGGTGACTTAAATAGACTCTAATAACAACCCATTAACGAGAAAATAGGATAAGATTACTTCAAAATATGGATATATCCTCCTACACTAAAGAAGCCACAAATAACCACTAACCACTACTTTTAGAACTTATTTTGACTGAGTCTTATATACTAACAATTAACATAATTGTACATTTCATTCCCACCCACTTAAATCATCCTTGTTTGCAAGGGTGTAGTTGGGTATGTCGTCAAGCATGAATATTGGCACCAATGTCCAAGCACGAATTTCTCATCACAGTAGTAGTATAGCCCTTTTCCATTGTGCTCCTGGAATTCCTTGCTTGTAATTCCTTTGAAGGGACTGGTATTATACTAGTATTACTAGTGTTATGGTCTTTCTTCAACGCAGACGGGACTAAATTCCCTGAATTATATAGGGCCCCAATTTTGGTTGATTGCCAAACTTCGAAGGTGAAGGAACGTTAAATATCTTTCCTCGTAAGTTTTTTCGCTCTTCCGATCTGCTTAGCCAATGGGGTCTGCAACTGTGGGGGGCTGTTTAATTTTTGGCATCAAGTTTTATCTTGTTATGCAGTCCAGCTATAAAGCAGCAAATAAGAAATGATTTGGACAGCCCGTTTACTCATTGTGAAAGCTTCTCAAAAGCTTCTGATAGGCAGTTACTATAGTTTAAGTTGAACGAGTGCCTCCGAAGGGTCTTCATAATCTGTTGGAGCAAAGTGAAACAACAAGGCCTTGGTAAATTCGGTTAATGTCACTGGCCTTCAAAATTTAGAGAACCAACAATACCATTGAAAAGCAAGTCCCTTCAGATGGAATGAGGCTAGTTGCACTTGCTTTGCTGCGACATTCTTGAACTCAAAGAACTATTCTGCAGACCCAACCAGTTGAGTCATCACCACTGAAATTTGGAAATGTCAGTTTTAAACGGTCAGAATTGGCTGAAGCGTTCAAGGTGACGATGTGTATTTTTTTTTTTAAATAAATGTTGCAAAGGTTTGATGGGGTGCAAATGGATTGACTTCGGGAACAGAGGCACGTGAGGCTTGTGAGGCACGAAGAGATTGAAGTTCAGATAATATGGATTGTGGGGTAGCATGAATTTGTCTGATACTTGATTCGTGGTGTCCTGGAATCTCATGAACTGGCTTCGATACCAAATATAAGGAAAACATTAGAAAAAAGGAAGAATTCTGGAAAATAACAGGGAAGTAGAGATGCACAAGTAGAAGAGAGTTAATTATAATTCTTTTCTTCTCTTCATACATGAGTAGAGAAGGTGACCTAACTAGACTCTCATAACTACCCACTAACTAGAAAATAGGATAAGATTTCTTGAAATTAGGAATTATATCCACCTATATACTAAAGAAGCGACGAATAACCACTAACCACTATTCTTAGAACTTATTTTAACCAAGTCTTATATAGCCCAACAATCAACATAATTGTACATATCAACTATACAGAAGGAAAGTTAGTACAATGTGACATGCTGTTCATTCTTATGTATGCATGTTGCATTCTTATGTATGCGTCTGGATGAAACCTACCATCATGGAAACTAATTCTAATCAAACTAATTTGTAGAAGTCTAGTACCAGTGGCCGTTTGTTATTCAGGTTGGTGCCATGAATATAAATAATATATCAATGGTAGATATACTCGATCTCATAATTCTTTCTCCATCATTACCGAAAATAGCGGGAGAGGTGACAGCCAACCAAAAAAAAAAAAAAAAGGAACGCAAATGGATTTCAGCTGAAACTATTCACTGTTCAGAAGTAGTTGCTAATGAGATGCATGCAGCGACTTTTGGCTAGGACTGTGGGGAACAGATAGTGACCTGATAACCTTGAAACATCGTAGTTTTGGCTAGAAGCATGTCGTCTGGAAAACTCCTTCTCTGTTAGTCTGTACAGATGATCTATAACTCCAAACGCTGGAAAACTCCTTTTCTGTTAGTCTTTACAATGATCTATAACTCCAACCAGGTGTAACTATTGGTAAATAAAACCTTCTATCTCTGAAAATATGCAAACATTATGTTGGATAGTTAGATACAAATAACAAGTAAATGTTCACTTTGTTTGTCCGAGACATGAGTTTCTTGAGCCTGTTGCTTAATACTTGCTTACACTTTTTATTATTTGGCTTCCATGCTGTCACAGATTTCGGTTGCCATTTTTATTGTTGACCGTGCATGTTTTTATTATACAAAATTAATCTTTCCTCATTCATTTTTGACCACACCATTTTTGAATAAAATAATTTGCACATGGATTCATAATCTTCCCCTTTCCTACCACACATTCTGTCAAAAAATTACTTTGACAAGATTACTTAAAATATCAATAGATGGAACCCTTTGGTGAGGCATTCTTTTGTCTGGTAGGTTTCAGAAAATTAATATGCTCTTTCTCCTCAACTGGTCTAATTTTTCTAAACTTCCTGATGTAGGACAAGAAGCAGTTGCAGAAAATGCACATAGCATTGTTAGCCATCTTATTGAGCTTACAACCTACCCACATATGATGGTACGAGTATTTTTTTAGATCATTTCCTGATGTTGCCCACTTTCTTTTCTTCTCTTTACCTGCAAGAGAGCAAGGAGATGATTATTCATTGCCTAATGGACTTTAAACATGGATAAGAATGCTAGCAACTTGATTGTCACATTGAAAGCTTATTTTGTTTGATTTTTTTCAAAAAGCAGTTTTCATCAAACTCATTTCCAACCTCACATTCTTCAAAAAAAATTTGCACGTAATCCAACATTCTTTTTTTTCTTTTTCCCCAACCATACATTCTTGAAAAAAAGTCATTTTTCTGCAACCAAAATCTCTCCCAAACAAACCCTTGAGCTGTTGGACAGTGGCTATTTGTATCGGAAGTCTTGTTTCCAATATTTACATGAATTAACCGTAACTATTAACTTTCTAATTCAGTCTGAACCTTCTCCCAGATCAGTAGAAAGAAAATGAAAGAGGTATTACTTTAAGCAGGTGGAAAGAGAGAAAACTGAGAAAAAAGGAGAGGGAAAAGTGAAGAAAAGAAGAGAGATGGATACAATTTAAGAAAGGAAATAAAAAATCAGTAGAAGGTTTCAAGGGCGATGTGTGGTTATGGAAGGTGCCAAGGAGAATGAGGGGAAAAGTGAGGGAAAAGTGAGGAAAAAGAAAGAAAAACGTGGAAAATAGAAAGAGAGACGTTTACGTTTAGTGTGTGATTTTATGTGTATCCCTTACACACATTTGACATTCTTGCGTTAGAGATGCTCTAGTTGATGGTAGTACAATGATTTGACTTCAATTGTGGGGGTAATGTTCCTTAAACATTTTCAGGTAATTAGAGAGACAGCAATACAGTGCCTCATTGCAATGACTGAACTGCCTTATGCAAGAATTTATCCCTTGAGAATACAGGTATCATCATCTTATCATTGCATAATGTGTTTCATAAACTATGATTATTTGTTTCCAATTTAGCACCGGATCAATTATAAGCAACCCTCTGCACTTTGACTGTAAGGTAAATATTTTTTGGTCCAATGTAAAAGTAATAATTATTTCCATGGATTCATCTCTCATGTCAGTCTGGCCTTCCATTTTCAGACTACAAAATATTATCCAAGTTTCACGCCTTTGCTTTTATGTTCAGGTTTTGCGAGCTATGCCGAAGGCAATTGACGACCCAAAGCGGGTTGTTCGTCAAGAAGCTGTCAGATGCCGCCAAGCTTGGTAAATGACATCACTACTCTTAGGTTCCCCGTGGTTTGACTTAATATAATAATAAAAAATCCGATTGTCATCATTGATGTCTGTTTCCCTGTAAATGAATAGGGCTTCCATTGCATCGAGAAGTCTCCACTTCTGAGATAGAAGGGGAAAACTTTCTCAGTATGAGAAGGTAAAATCTGATTCACATTCGTTTTAATATGACAGTTTAGGGTTGCTTTCATGTTTTGATGTTTTATTGTTCGAGAACCACAGCATGAACCCGCATGTGCATTCTTTGCAACAACTTATTTTGTTTAGACGCGATACGATGAAACTTCTCAAGTATCTCCTTAGTGGTTCCACCAAAATGTAACATATACATGTACATTATGGCTCCGTCCCCCTCCATATAGGCTTTGTGATTTCTTCAGAGGTTGTAGAATTAGAATTTTAAATTTAAAGATGAACATGAGTCATTATTGTAACGAGTTTTGCATCTCTCTCTCTCTCTCTCTCTCTATATATATATATATATTGTAATTGATGGGAATGAAATTCAAAAGACAGATCCAATTGACAGTTGGTACTTAGTTGTATACTCAAAAAGACATTTGTATATGAGCTTTGCTTGTCCAAGCAATGTTACAAGAATAAATTAACGACAAAGACATAACAAGGTAAAAGATTTAATGATCCATCCTATGACAAGCAAAATTTGGCGGAACTGGAGGGCCGGAAAATGAACCATTTACAATTTGATGGAAGATCCACTTGTTGGCTGCCTCAGTGAAGTGAGTTCCGTCCCAATTAATTTGAACTGAGGGGTTTTTGCAAGACTTGGGAAGAATAGTCTCTTTCCGATTGACAACTTTCTTGCTCCCACACTTCAGGAATCTGTTATATTTGTTATGGTTGTATTCCCCTCCATGACCGCAGCAAGCTATAAATGGGTTCTCAAATCCTGTCATTTCATAGTTTGACATATCGCATTATATGAGTTCCTGCCAGTGTGGGAAAAAAAGAAACCTTGTCGACTCATTCCAACAAACACACTTGACAATGTTGGACTTTATAGTCGTTATATATTGTCTGGCAAACATGTCAGTTGCAAGAAAAGGAAGAAGTTTTACCTAGTCTCTTTGCGTGGCTGATAACTTCCGTCTTAGCTGCATGATAACTTCCTTTAGCCGAAGGTTGAAGTATTGTACAACATCATTAAATGGACTCGCGCAACCAAATTTGTCAATCTGAGTAGCTGTCACTGGAAACCGATCCATAACGTATGGCAGACACCGCACTGGTCCTGTGTATTGTATCCAAAATGATCTTCCACCTCTAGCATATATGTACTGCTTGTAGCAACCGCAACATTATTTCCAAGTTATTGATCGTCAGTTGACTGAAGTAGGGGGTGGATAAAGGAACCAAACAGTTTGATGCCCTCCGAGCAAATTTTACAGTTATCAAATTTTACTGTTCTTGTTCCTTTATACCACAAGAACAGTTCGTTCTTAGTAACAAGAATGAAATACTCAAATAAAACCAAGTCAACCACAATATATCTGAATTAATGGATTTATTTCTCACCTTTAAAACATTGGAAAATTGATCTAGTACATCAGGAATATACGGGTTACCTTGCTCAGTGGACATGTTGAACTTATAACCAGCAGTGAGATCATTTTGGCCGATGTCAAACGTGTAAAACGCACGAGAGAAATGGCTTTCATCTGGCAGTATGTTCTGAAAGAACCCTTTGGCAAAAACACAATGATAAAACACTTGTTATTACTGTTTCCTCCCGTAATTAATTCGATTACGTGTTTGCCATTGTTATTACATAGCAAAAATCCCTTATCCTTGGTCAAGTTGAGGTGGCTTCACTTTTTATCTAGTAGCATGTGGGTGATCCAAATTCCTCCTACCAGATCATTCTAGTGAACATAAGTATTGCCATTTATTACCATTGGAAACAATCAGTGTTAAGTAGTGACATTAAATGATTGGTTCAATTACATAGGTTTTATATCAACAAATTTCAATGGACCCATCATTTAATAACACATAACTCGTTGTATAGACAGGTGATCATCACCGTTGTTGACAAATAGTATTATTCTATGAATAGTCTTTCCTTGAAGTATCTAGGAAGGCCTTTAGAAATATCAATTATGATTTCTTTTGGTCAGGATTTAAGATTGTGCCTTTTTTGGTACCTTGTTTGCGAATAATCGGCGATCTTGTCATAAAATCCAAGTACTGAACAAACTGCACATCAAGCGAGAATGGACTATGTCCACTCTGAGCCATGGTTGTGTTCTGAGGCCTGATTGTTGATCCAGCAGTTGCAAAATTAGCTTCATGGCTGAAATTGGAACCCATTGAATCAAGAAATGGGCTTAGATAAGGTAACCCCAATCTTTCACCTGACAAACAGCATTCCATGAATGACATGAAAATGCAATCATTTACCTACATATCCAAAATTACAAAGCACATCCAGACTTACAGTAAAGTTACTTATTTTGCCAAATGTCTTTGAGGGGTGCCATTTTACTAACATAAGTAAAAACTAAACTTTTTAGGTACAGCCAAACTTGCTCTAAATATTGCAGGTTTCCTTTAGTTTCATTTCCCATCTGAATGGACGTTTCAAAAGCAGGTTCTGTTTTGTAGAAATGCTGTTTGAGGAAATGCAAGAGAGAGAGTGAATATCTTTGCACTGGAAGTTTGAAACAAACGTACTTATGAAATCAACCAGGAGACGCCCATCTGAGAAACGGCCAGCCGGAGCGTGAAAAAATGTTTCTCCATTGGGCGGAGAGCTTGGCCAAATGTGGCTGACAGTCCGCCGGTGTCCGAATTGGAGTCGCCAAAGTTGAAAATGGCAGGAAAGTTGCAGCCTTTCAAACAGAATACAGGGTTGATCAGCAGCAATGTCCCTATGACTACAAGGCCATTAATTGCCTGCATTGACACAGATTTCATGAATCTGAGCTTTAATCTATTTGCTCTTGCAACTTGCTTGTATTTCTTGAAGCAGTATTCTTCTGCTAGATGAGACCCATATTTTCCTTGGTTGACCCTTTTGAAACAAAAGCATTTGTTGGATATTGGATACCTTAAAGTAATTATTATAAACATTGACAAAGTTGTAGAAAAAACAATTCCTTGGTTGACCCTTTTGAAACAATAGCATTTGTTGGATATTGGATACCTTAAAGTAATTATTATAAACATTGACAACGTTGTAGAAAAAACAATTGCAATTTGCAAAGCCGTGATCCATGAGGTTTATTAGAATCCATGAGGTTTATTAGAAAAAGAAAGCAATATCTCTGCTAAATAGTTTCCAGAAATGATAATGTAGCCGAGAGATAGAGAGGATTATTTTAAAGATGATGAAAAAGTGTGTAGATAGAGAAAAAGTGTCAGAAATGATAATGAAAAAGTGACGTAAAAATGATGAAAATGTAGAGTAATGGAAAGAGACGAGAGCAATGTCAATGGATTACCACAATTACAAGGATGTACCATTAAACAACTTGAAGACGCACTAAGATAGACATGAACAAAGCTTGAAAATCTAGAAGCTTGCACAACAATACAATACACTGTTGTGCATGTCACATGAGATGAGAAATTATTGAAAATTTTTGGTCTATCTCATATCTTATGATAATTGAATAATTGCCTTTCCCATTTTCCTATATGCTTGACAAGTACCAAATTCAATTTTGAACTCATGTACCGTTACCAATTAAATAATAAATTAGGCTCCTCTATATCTACTCACTAGTGACAGCATGTGCAAGGCACGTGTAGTATTTATAATATTGTATTCTTTACATGAATATCCATCAAGAAATGGCGATTGAAATGTATAAAATAACATAGCAAAATCCAAAATAATTGCGATTTCAATAAATCTTGCACACCAAGGCAAGGATTGTATTAAATTCTTGCGTATGTACACTAAAAGTATCCACGGGTTTACTCCTACATTGAAGAACAAAAATGAACTAAAAGCAAGAAACTAAAAGTATCCACACGCTTCTCTAAAGTATCTGAAATTCTTTCCTACGTAACTAACAGTATCCTCAAGCTTACTCCTACTTAAAAACAAAGATGAACTCCTTGTAAGCATTAAGTTAGAAATGCTCAAGTTAATGTCGCAGCTTGAGATGTCACATACATTATATATATAACCCTTCTTTCTTACAGTTTTTCTGGGTGAATTGAGCCAATAAATAAATTATATTACAATGAAGCAAAGGCGGCGGGAACAACTACTTTAGATCTTTCCTAGACACAATATCTTGAAGGATTGCAAAAGCTTTGTTGAATTTGATGCTGAAGCCAGAATTTACATAGGAACTGTCACTTTAGGGATTCGAGGTGAAGACCTAATAGATAAAAATAGAAGATAAATTTCAAACAAAGTAATAAGAAAATTAAAAGTGACTTCGAAAACCATCAGAAACATATGCATTGGATTACATGTGGAATATAAAAATAGAAGATAAATTTCAAACAAAGTAATAAGAAAATTAAAAGTGACTTCAAAAACCATCATAAACATATGCATTGG
Organism: Nyctanthes arbor-tristis; assembly: GCA_963692815.1. Taxonomy (NCBI): domain Eukaryota; kingdom Viridiplantae; phylum Streptophyta; class Magnoliopsida; order Lamiales; family Oleaceae; genus Nyctanthes; species Nyctanthes arbor-tristis. The sequence goes on from CAVNYN010212845.1 coordinate 24,283, forward strand.
ATTACGTGGAAAAGAATTGCCAGAAAATTAGAAGAAGGTAGTGAAAAGCCACAGCAATTGGTAAACGGTTGCAAAAGTACCAGTGAAAGCGTATGAACTTTATGATAAGACTCACACAGATGTGCAATCCCACTGGCTTTAATCAATCTCATATTATTGGACATCAATTATACCTTCAGCAAGGCTGAAGCTTGCATATAAATTTACAAGTGTTTCCAAACCAAAAATGACATTGGTCCAGCTGAATTGTAGAATGGTGGGTTCATGAATGTGTTAGATAAATTACCAAAAGATAAGAATAATATATATCGCAACATAGTATGTAAATAGTTATCCCTAGTATAGTGAAAAGGGGGAAAAAGGAGATGAACAAATGTCATTTTAAATCATTTGAATGATAACCTAAATATCACCTTTAATGCCAAACTCTTAAAAGGAAAAAAATAAAATATCAACCTGAGTATTGCATATTAGCTTTCTTGGATCCATAATCAACAAAATACTATGCAAAAATTTAATACATGCCAAATGAGATCATATGAAATGTTAAAAGATTAACAAAATTTTGCAAATTCTTTTTCTTTTTATTTATTTATTTATTTTTGAAATAGAATACTTTATATCGAATAGAAGAGCGCAATAAGTTTACTTTGTATACCTAACAAAGAAATTGACAGAAATTTAGAGAATAACAAAAAGATAAACTGGTTTAGCAAATCTTTGCTAAAATTTGCGGAACGTGCAGAAAGGAATTAATGCTAAGGGTGTTAAAAAAAAAAAGAAAAGGATTACATATTTTAGCTAAAATATAATATCTTGAAGTATGTGGCATACTACCATCACGTGCGATTAACTTTTCAATATTCAAATATAATGATTGATAAACATTAAAAAACTCGCGCTTAAGTCCAAATATCTCTAATAAAAGATACACTTCGACATCCTTGATCAAAAGTATTTGACATTTGACAATAAAGAATAAAAACAATAATCCTAGAATCCACCAAAAAGATCTTAATTAAAATAATTTGATGGTACTTTATTAAGAGCATACTGCCTGTGTCCATAAATTCTAATAAGAAGTTGATCTTTCATCAATTTCACCAAAAATACACAGAAAGTAAGGTAAAAAATTAGCAACTTTTTATTGCTGGACTTTAAAACAGATCTAATCAAAACAAAATTGTGTAAACACAATTAGAGTTAAAACAGTGATGTTTTATGTCGACAAAAATTTAAAAATTCATTTGGCCAATTGCACTTCCAGCCTCACATATAATCAAGGACACGTGTTTTTTTCTACTTATGGTTAGATATTCCATATATATATATATATATTTTTAAAAATATGGAGCATGTAAGGTTCTCTCTCTGAGAAGGGAATCTTTAAAGAAAATGAAGACGTCAAACTTGAAAGATGAGAACACAAATCCCACATACCATTGCAAACTCAGTCTAATTTTGCAAGCCTAAGATATGAATTAAACCGCACCACCATAAATCAATTAACATGATAGTAACGAGCACTAAACACATAATTACAGGCAAAATAATCAATACTTGTGACTTGGATTGCATGCCAAATGACGGGAGGTCCAGAGTGCCAATTGTATTACAGTCAACAGATGATGGGAGAGGTCCTAAAATGATAACTCCAACAATGACGGCTTAAACGGTTCAACAACACTGCAACCGGATACACAGCAAGAATGAAAACGGAAATCGGATCCAGCATTTCAGGCAATGCGGTGAGACAATGAAGGGTCGCGAAAAATGTCTGAGACTGAATGTCGTGCCTTTAAAACCAAACCCAGCTTTGCCCAACCCATAATGGAGGAATAACGACATGATTCTGATCGAGAACTGCAGCCGAAAAGGTTTGAGGAGGTGAAGGATTGCATATTTCGGCAACAGAGATATAGGGCTTCGGAGTAAAAATGGTAAACGGTGTCGGAACGGCGTCGATTTATATGATGATTGAAAGAAAACAGGGGGAAAAAAAGAGGGAGACACAATAAAACCATGAGGCATTGTGTTATTTGAACAAATTCATATACAAAAAATTTAATAAAATTGACACATGGCACAATTTTTTTTTTAACACATCATATCACTTTTATATCAACACTTATCACATAACCCACGTGTCATTTTCTCACCCTTTTTGTTTCTTTTTTTGTCCAACTAGAATTTTCCAAAGACGACGGATCAGACAATAAATATGAATGTTGAAGGGGAATTATATTCCCACCACGAAAATTGATCCTCCACCACATTTTATTCCAACCACAAATAAATTATGTTTTTAATCAACACACCACACTACATTTATCTTATTAACCGATATTTTAAAAAAGTAATAAAAATAATAATAAAATAAAGGAAAAGAATTTTTTTTTGCCGTCGGGTTTTAAAAAACGCACTAAGTCTCTATTAAAAAAAATCTATGCATGGTTTTAATAAAGAAAAAGGATTTTTTTTTTGCCGTGGGTTTTTTTTTTTGGTCGTGGGGTTTTAAGAATTCATTATTATGTTAAGTTTTTTTTTTTTTTTATTTTGTCGTGGGGTTTTTTATTCATCACTCTTAACTCTATTTTTCTTCCGTCAGAGTCTTATTCTTTGATGTTTGATGTTTGCTCTTCTGTCCGAGTCTTGGATAGTTCACGCATAGAATGATAGGGAATTCACTCATAGAATGATGAGATTAATTTGGTGGTGTAAAGGGGAAAACTTATTTATTAAATATATTAATTTAAAAAAATTAAAGAATAAGGTCATTAATGTAACTTACTTTAAGGATATTTAAGTGATTAATAAAATGTGGTGGGAGGATAAATTTTCATGAAAATATAATTCCCCAATGGTGAATTTCAAGCGGCTCTTTTATATGTAGTGGATTTCAGCCATCGAATTACTCTTGCACCTGGGGTTTGTAACCGTTCCGTATTTGTTGAAGCTGGAGCATGGATTGTAAAGAGAGTGCTCTAAATGCTCGTGAATTCCAATCCTATTAAGTTTCGTGATGGTGCTAAGAAGTGATTGTGACAATTAACCCCCTTTGTAATTGATGCTCGCATGGTTCAATTGTTTTAATATTAATAAATCGACTTTGTGAAATTAATTTTTAATTGTCTTTGCCTTCTCAAAATTTTGTGCCTCTGTTACTACCTTGAAAACGGGAGTTGCACAAAGTGCTATTACATTTGTTGAAATTGACGAAATGCTCACTGTTCGCGTCTGTCTTATATAAAATTATTTATTTATTTATTTAGAATGGTTCAATGATTTTCTAACACGTATATGGATACTGTTATGATAACTAATGTCTTATTTAATGACCATATGTATGAACACCATGTCAGCTATTTACACGGTGTGTATATATGTAACTAACTACATGGGAGATTAGATGTCATATACTGCACTTATACGTGTATTAGAAAATTTTCTACACTTACATAGACGATTTTAATTATGATTTTTGTGAAACTTACCAGTTATTAGTCACGACCTACCTTCAATTTCACAAGAGAAGTACTTGATTTATGCCATTTCGTAAGTCTAAAAATAAATAAGGCTATACATTTGAGCTGGTGATCTTAATTTTTTGCAGTGGTTATGTGTAAATTTTAGCGCTAAAGTCTTAAATCTTTGATCTTTTGTAGGTAAACACAAACTTAATTTGAAAATAGAAATATATTTTGCTGCGCTTGAATGGGTATTGGAGTTTTATGTAGTAGATACAGGGTTTCATAAATTATGTGGAGATGATTGTTTTGGTCATATTTTATTTTAGAATATAAATAGTTGTGATTTTCTATAGAAACTCCACCTCCCTGTTTACATAGCTCAAACTGTTACGTGGCACAACACTCAATGTTGTGCAGCCACGTGACAGTTTGAGTTCCGTAAGACAGAGGTGGGGTTTCTATAGTCGAAAAGGCAATTTATGTTCTTAATTCAAAATGATCAACAAACATGAAGGCATGGTAAACTATAAAGTTTTATGATTGACGCACCAAAATTTTACGGACTGATACGAAAAAGAGAGGACATTTAAAATATATATGATCTCTCGGCATTTATTCTGCTATACGCATATGTGGCTGGACATCATTGAAGAGATCGGAAGAGCGTCGACGTATACAGTAAACCAAGCAATGTATGTATATGACGGAATAATCTCCTTTGTAATGTGTGCGTATAGTAGGAGATTGAGACTGCGTTTAAACGCTACAATTACACTAGTACACTGGTGAGTTCCAACTATAAAGATGAAGGGGAGGAGGAGAAAGAATATTGAAAATGATCTCTCGTCAGATATATGACGAGACTATCTCATCATACGCACACGTAATTAGAGATTATTGGGAAAATTTACACACAGTAAGTCTTTGTATGTCGAGGTCATACAATTATCTTAATAATCTCTTGTTATATGTGTATGATAAGAGATAAGTAGAATTACTCCAAAGAATATAGTTGTGAGGAATAGTTGTGAGGAAGAGAGGAATAAAGAAAAATGAGAAGGGTCTGTTCGGGTAACTAAACCGAGTGTAGCGTAACCGACCGCAGGGGAGAAAGCTCCCAAATTGTCCCCACGAAATAAAACGAGAGGCAGTTGAAGGGCAGGCAGATGAAGCTACTTCTTCTCACCTCTCATCCTTAGCTTCCCGTCAATTCGTAAGATAGTTCCCCTAATATGACAAAATAATCCGCATAAAACCAACCCCTACATTTTCGCCGGAGAATACTGCTGTTACTTGCATTCAAAGTTTAAAATCTTGATGGGATGTTTTGATTTAGCAGCTTAATTGAGGACTTCGTGATAATGTTGCCTGTTTGCTCAGTATCAACCAGCTGCTCCTATTATTCACGGGTGAGATATTTTGTGTGCGAATGTTGGAATTTGAAAGTTCATTCTTCTATGTCGTTTTGTAGTTAATGCTTGTTGCTTCTAATGATTGTTTTTTCTAACCATGTATAAACGCTGAATTATATAATAGCTGAGACACAAAATCTCTGGCCTGCACAAAATTGACTAGGTAACAATGAAATTAGAAAAAGATGCATTTGCTTGATTGGGAGATCATTGAATGTGAATGATGTAAACGTACTCATATAAGGATTTACTCAATTCATTTAATACTTGATTTGTGAGACCACTCTCATAGTTTTCCTTTTCCAACAAACACGCTTGATAGTTTTTCTCAGTTGTATAAATTGTGATTGTTGTTCGTAGACTAGAAGAGAATTAAGCAGTGAATTTGTGATTCTGCCAACCTATGCCCTCAATCATTCAGAAAAGGGTAAATTTAAGTTGAAGAAATATTTTTACCATGTTTGAGTTCTCAAAACGGGCCAAAGCACAATCTACATATCTACCGCTAGAAAACATGATTTTACATGAGCAAACAATCTGTAATGTTAGAGATCGGAAGAGCAGAAACAGAAGCTTTGAGAAAAACTAATGATGTACTCTTTCTGCATTTTATCTTCATTCATAACTTGGGAGTATGTGGTATAAAGCAAACAGTTGAGTGAGCTGAAAAAGAGTATATTTCAAATATATAAAGTGGAACATTGTAGCTGAAACAACCATTCTGGTAACAGTTATTGGCAGAAATCTTTCTGTGATTATGTTATATATGAAAATTGGTTATCTAAGATAAGTATGGTGAATAGAGGAGATTAACGGAAAAGTATTGTTTTCCACATTCAGGCATTTTTTAAGCAAAAGCCAAATCTGATGAAACAGATTTAGAAGTCATGCCTGAATTTACTTACAGATATGAAACCATTAATTTTGCAGTTCCCAGTCCAGGGGGGATTAAATTCCTTCTCCACATATTTGAAGACGCTTGAAGATAGTTACAACATTGCAGATGGAGTAGTTCGCAACCTCTCGAATGGAGTTACCTTCAAGAGAGAACCTGCTTCATGTTTCTATTCTAATTTTGTTGAAATCGGTGGACGATCTTGTTCCATAGATTTTACAAGCAGATTTCCGTATCAGAGCAAATTAGTAGACATAAAATCACTAACCAATTTCAGTTACCCAGGTGTGGTGATAGATGAATCAAACCCTTTGCGACCATCCAATTTAAAATTTGTAGAGAACTCTAGTTTTTCTACTGGAGATGATCAGCTAATGGATTTTACCGGTAAAACCAGTGAACATAATGATATCTTAAATCCTGAATTAATTATACCACTAGATGGTACACTGGACAATCCTGCCCCAGTATCTAATTCGGTGAACATGAATGTAAATTCCTTATCGGATTTAGAAACAAGTGCTACAGATGTTTTTACTGAACTGAATGCATCCATTGCTAATACGATCAATGGAGGAGAAAATGCTCTGAGAAACTCTTTTGATAGTATCACCTCATCTGTGAATGCTGCTCTTGCAAGTGCTAATAAAGAAGTTGATGACACAATTAATAAAATCATATCAGCCATCAATAGATCTGGGGGATATGCTGGGGACAAGTTGACAGACTTCTCCAGTGATTTAAAGGAAACATCTGGCAAAGCGGGTCTTATTGCACTTGATGCATTGCGGCGAACAATTGTTGTATTAGAGGATTCTTTAGCAAAGGGGGTCACTTATGTTGGATATGCTTATAGTTCTGCTAAGGAGTCACTTCCTTCAGAATTTCAAGATGCACTTAATTTATCTGAAGAGGCTGTGATTAAAGTATTGGAACCACTTGGAACTGCTTCTCAACTGGTATATTCCATGTCTATTTGCTTGTATACATAAGCACATTAAGTAATATTTTTGATGCTTGAAATACCTTCTTCTGTTACTAAATTCCGTACTGGAGATAAGTTTTTACAGGATATCTAACATATTAAAGCTGACTTGGAATGGTTAGAACCATTTTTTTAAGAAGAAAGAGAGAGAAAGCATTAAGCATGAATCATCATAAAATTTGCTTCTTATTAAGTTTATTAATCATCAAGGTTTTACATGTTTACTGTTCTTGCACAATGGCATGGCATACAGGTTTCTATCGCTTTGGAGAAATTTGAAGAAAGTCTTGGCTTGGACCCTAATGATCCCCTAATCCAGGCTATTATTTTTCTTGGCGTGACAGGCACTATATGGTATAATCTTCCTCATTTTCTTTTTTTTCACTTCTTTTTTCTAGTTCACTTGCAATTGGCAATCAAATAATATAGTTTTAAACTAATTTTAGACCTAGGAGAAGTTACATTTTTTATCAGATTTATGCAGGGGTTCTTATCGTATATTAAAATATGGCGGATATGCTGGAGATTTATCTCCTAAGTCAACGTTGGAGCTCTTGCGCAACAACAATAATGTTGTCCTTATTGATATTAGGCCCGAGGCAAGAGACTGTAAAATTTTCCAGCCTTTCCTTTGTAGGTTATCATTGATGTGAATTCCGCTTCTATTTTGTTGCCTTTTCCCTCTTTTTTTTTTTTTTTTTCTCCTTCCTTTTCTTTTTTTGTGCAAATAGTTCTGAGCCTTTTCTTTTCTTTTCTTTTCTATTTTTTATTTTCTTGGCTGGGGGAGGGGGTTTGCTTCTCCTACCAGCTACAAACTTTTCCCTTTTCCAACCCTTTTTGTTCTTTAAAATTGGAACTGTTAATATCCTTCCACAATAACCTGATCTTATTGTTAATTTTTGGTTACGGTGTTATGGTTGTGAAGAATCTCAGGGAAAAGGATGGGATTCCTGATCTTCGACGGGCAGCTCGGTATCGATATGCTAATGTAACAATACCTGAGGTGGGTTTTACCTCCTAAGCTTTGTAAATTATTCCTTTAACACATAAGCTATCTAAAATTTTAACCTTTTCTTGGTGATGAAGATGTTTTACTGAAAGGAGACTGATAAGTAAAACAAGGGTGCACCCCACTGCAAGATTTAACTTCCATCTGTGTACTTTAACATGTGTGAATTTTTAGGTTGATGGCTCTCTGAAAAAGTTGCTGAAGACAGGACGAGACTTTGAGGACACATTGCTTGCTGCTCTCATTCGCAACCTAAAAATTGTACAAGTATGTGAACTAACATAAGTTCTTTAACATTATTATATCCTTTTGTATGCAAGTTGAAGCCATATATTCTTCAAGTACCTCTCTGCCTCCTCCTCCACCAGCGACCAACCCCCCTCCCAAAAAAAAAAAAAAAAAAAAGACAAAGAAAAAGAGAAAAAAGGACCAAAAAAAAAACAAAAAGAGAAAAAAGAAATATCTCTGAGAGGAGGGCAGAAGGCGTTGGATGCCATAGATTTTACATCACAGAAAGCAGTTAAATTAGTGCTTGGTATTTTTAATTTTGCAATTCCTTCCCTCTTTGTATATTACTGGCTGCTGCATTCAAAATAGTTCTTAATCTTGTAAATCAACATAGTTTGGATACCATTTACAAATGGAATCTATTTCTAAATAGATTTGAATTTTAAATTTTGGACACATGGCAGCACAATATTGAACCACATATTTGATGTGATGTAAACTTTCACATCATTTTAGTGATTAACTCCACATGTCATAATTAAGTGACAACACCTATACTAAATCTATTTATAAAACAACCTATTTATAAATGCTTGCCAAACGGACAATGTTCAAGACATATCGCGACAAAAAATTTAGTTCTTGTATCTATAGCAACTGCTATTCTGGTTATAAATATGTTCCAGATATTTTATTTGTGTTTTAAGTTTTACAAGATTTTGAAGTGATGTCTCAATTACTTTCATTTTATCTATAGGACAGGTCCAAGGTTTTGATTATGGATGCTGATGGAACTCGTTCAAAGAGATCGGAAGAGCGTCGTTGAAAAAGCTTGGAACTAAGGCAAGTATGAGAGAAGCCAAGAAATACTAAATCTTTGTCAATCATGTAAAGATACAGATTATTGCAAAGGAAAGTTCACACTCCAAGAATTCTGAAAGTTATTCTACATTAAAATTGTGATTCCATTAGTTAGTGATTAGGAAACTAGTTATCTATGGGCAAGTACCACTTTAATGTTTCAACTGCAGTTATTACAACAACGAGAAATTGGAGTTCTAATATAGTCTTTAAAAATTGTTGTTGCATGGTCCTTTATTTCCTTCCGTTGAAGACTATAGTAGTTCTTTGTGCAATAAGTTACACGAACCAATCGTCCAAACTAATATATGTTAACATAGATTAGTAGTAATTGTTATAATTTTCTTTTTTTAGTTGAAGTTACCAACTAATGCATGCTCCATTCTTTATGTCACTCTATGTTCGAATATCTAAGGTGGGACATTTGACAATTCAATTTGTTTAGTTCTGGGAGAGAAAAGCTATGACTGATATTTTAGGTAGCTTCATATTTTGGCTTGTACTTTGCTCTTTGTATAACGCCATGAGATTTCTAGGAAATTGAACTTGGAGCAACACAAGATTTAGGTTAGAAAGATATTAAAACTTTGTTCTTTTCACATGCATGCTTAAATGGATCTTTACTCAGTAATTCTTCCAGAATTCTGAGGCAAATAATTTAATGATAAATTTTAATATCTTATCTATGACAGAATCCATATAGGGTTGAAGGTGGCTTTCGCTCTTGGGTGAAAGAGGGTTTCCGTGTTAAAGGACTAAAAACCGAGACAACGCTTACCATACTTAGCGAGGTACATCATATGTACAATTCTTGCTAGCTCTTTTATATTGTAGGGAAGTTTCTTGAATAATTTTTATATGTCTTTATAAACTCTTTTACAATACATGGAACAAAGCTAGGAGTTGAACTTCCTTTTGGGATCTGTGGATTGAAGCATCCTGCAACTCTTCGCTTACCCGTTTAAACAAAAAAAGTGGGTTACTCCCAGGCCGTTGGTATAATAAATTTTTGAGATTGAGCGTCCCTTCCCCGGGTGCGGTTTCCAGTAGAATTATTTAATAATTCATAGATAATATAAGCTAAGTTATGCTTGTGAAAGTAATTTGTATTTTGAAGTTCAATCTAACTATTTTCGAGTTATGATGTTGGTAGTTTTCATCATTGTGAAATATGTCATAACTGATGATATTGTAACTTGTAAATCATTTGGTTGAAGTTATTCTACCAACGGAGAATTTGCGCTTTGATACACTGACATAAATTCTGCACTTTTTTTCTTTGCATATTCTTGGGAACTATTAAAGGGTTGCAAGGTTCAGAGACCATAACTTACCAATTTTTTCTTGATTTGTGATATGTTTACCTGTTAGGATCCATAGCATGGGAAATCTCGTAATTATTTGATTCTCATTATTACACAAAAAATATAACTTCACCTATCACTGCTTTGACTATTGATTTGACATCTACTCAATTACAACCACACAATTCAAACACCAATTAAATCTGCACCACACATTCATTTCTCATTATAATTTCATCATTATAATTCAAATCCGTAATTTGAATCAGACAAGCACTAAACTTTAGTTGCAAGTGTAATTTGATATTTTATAATTCGAAAGGGGTTTATTTGTTTTTAGTGAGAGGGTGTGATTTTTATTTGTGATACCTAAAGAATTTATGGAAGTAAAAATCAAATAGAGAAAGATTTCTAAATCCAATTGACAATCTGCAGTTCAGAATGTGATTAAACTGTAAGCAAATTTCTTGTCTTCAGACTAGGGATTCTCACCTGATGTGCTTCAATACCATCTGACTCATGGAACCAAATGAAATGAAGCCTTTTTTGATAACTATATGACATAGGCTATATGCATTTACTAACAGTCAGATAATAACGGTTTCCTCTTACATTTCTTATCAGATTGACATTTTCTTTGATGACATATTTCTATTAATCCTCCACTGAAATTTTGTTGACGCTCTAATGCGAACCTGGGTCTTAACAGGATGCTGAAGCAATACTAGAGGACATCAAACCAACTCCATTAAAACTCCTTGGGTTTGGAGTGGTAAGACTCTTTTCTTCTCTTGGTATATCATACTTTCTTTTGGTGCAATAATGACTTACTAGTTTTTGTCACCATTAGCTTCTGTTTTTTCCCTCAACTACTAGTGAGATGTTTTTCCCTGTTCTTTCAGAAATCTGATAACTAGGCTGTATAAAAGTTCAAGTTTCTTCCAAACATGGTTTATTACCATAAGTCCAGGACCACTTGGAGACCCTGGAAAGATAGATAGAAGTGTCTCTATGCTAAAAATATGTTTTATGCCCCGGGTGTCACTATTAGTAGTAGGAATACGGATAATCATGCAGTTATCAAAGAAGATATTTTGTTCCTAAATTTGGCTGTTCCATGAATCTATGTGATAAAATAAATCACACATTCTCCCCCAATTTCTGTTTCTCTTCCTTCTCTCTGTCCATTTCTTCTTGCCTTTCTATCTTCACTGTTTATCTCCTCTTCTATATTTGAGTGTCGCGCTTGTCATAATTTCATATTCATTGGATTATGCTGACTGTTCCCTACATGAGTTGATCACTTTGTTGTTCAGCATTCAGTGTTGATATCCAATCAGAAGGAAAGATCACCCTTCTTTGAGCTGTTGCTTTAAAATGGAGTTGCTCTCTATGTTAATATTAAGAAAACCTTGTCAATACCTAGGAAGAAATATCAACCCCCTTGGATTAGATATATAGTCTAAAGTTTTCTAATCAGGAGTCAAGTGCTCTTATCTGGAAAAAAATAATGGCGGTGAATAGGTGATTATGGAAAAGATTGAGATGAGCAGACTTTTTTGTGATTATTAAGCGAGGGCTTCTCAATTTGATGACAAGTTTGGATAATAAATCACAGCGCCTCTCTTAATTTCTGTTCCTCTCTCCCTTTCTCTTTGAACAATTCTTCTTCTATGTCAATCTTCTCCTTTTTATCTCCATCTTCCACTTTTTCTGCCTCTCTTTCTCTCCTGTATTTCATATCATGCTCGTCATCACTAGATCTGATTATTAATAAGGAGGGGATGAAGAGGCTGTAATGCATAGGTTCTATTCTCAATGAAATATTTCCACTTTATTACTCATCCTGTAATGAAGTTGAAGGCACGTTGCTTGCCACCATTTTTTCTAATTGAAGTCTAGTCTTGTCGAAAAGGAGATGGCAGTAAGAAGGAAATATGTTTTGCCTGTTGAGACACATTATAATTAATGAAGTTTTTTTTTTGTTTGGAACACCATTTAGGCCTTAGTCGGGTTTTTAGGCCTCCAACGTAGCCCAATTAGGGGGGGGGGAGCACTTGGGGTTGGAATACCCCTACCATTTTATTAAATTTCAATAAGTTTTACAAAATTGGAGGGCATGAAGCCTGACCTTCCAAATGAAAATACATGAAGTTGACGTGGGCAATGAGCTAATTTATTCTTTTCCTGTTGAACAAAATCAGTCAACAATTTAAATAATCAAGTAATGACAAGTGATTTTGGTTAATTTCTGCATTGGAAGTGGAACCAGAGCCTCTCTAATTCCTGGATCATGATAAGAGAATTGCTCTCAACAATGCAATTTTAAATTAATTCACTCTGCAAAAATAAGCTTGGAAGATGCAATTGCCTCGATGTTGTAGAAAAAATACTCTATTTTTTTTTCTATTTAATACTGGAAACAGAAGCCATATATATACAGCTACATCACAAGACTCAAGAAGACTGTTCCTTTTCCTTATCCTCCTTTTCTTCTTCCTAGACTATCTACTTATTCAGATTCAGTCATTGACTACATGGGAAAGCAAAGAAATAAAATAATTTAATGATGTGGAATAAATTTAGAAAACAACTTCCAACACTCCCCCTCAAACTGGAGCAAATATGTTGATCATGTCCAGCTTGCCAACAATTGTCCCAAAGGTTGTAGCAGAAATCCCTTTCGTAAAAATATCTGCAAGTTGTTGTTTTGTATTAACATAAGGTGTACTGATAAGTCCTTGATCAATTTTTCCTTGATAAAGTTTTTGTCAACTTCAACATGTTTTGTTCTATCATGTTGTACTGGATTGTGGGCAATGCTAATGGCAGCCTTCTTGTCACAGTAAATCTTCATAGTTCTTTAAGACTCAATCCAAGATCTTTTAGAATAATTCTGATCCATAAAACTTCGCAAATTTCATGTGCAATGGCCCTAAATTCAGCTTCAGCACTTGATCTTGCGACTACTGATTTTTTTTTTTTACTTCTCCATGTAACCAAGTTTCTTCCAACAAATGTGCAATAACCTGATGTCGATCGCCTATCCAAAATAGAACCAGCCGAATCAGCATCAGTGTATGTTTCAACCTGTAAATGCCCGTTTTTTGATAGACACAGCCCTTTTCCTGGTGTAGGCTTCAAATATCTTAAGATTCTTTGCACAGCATCCATATGGCAGTCCAACGGAGCATGCATGAATTGGCTAATAACACTTACTGCCTAAGCTATGTCTGGTCGAGTATATGACAAGTAAATGAACTTTCCAACCAATCTTTGAAACCTCCCCCTTTCAACGGGCTTTCCATCTACAGTGGAACCCAATTTATGATTTGGGTCAATTGGTGTTTCAGCAGGTTTGCAATTTGTCATGCCTGTTTCTTCCAATAAATCAAGTATATACTTCCTTTGTGATCTAGCAACTTCGATGCCAAGGAAATACCTTAGGTTGCCCAAATCTTTTATTTCAAATTCCCTTCTTAGCTGGCCTTTCAAGTTTTTGATCTCTTCCTCATCATCACCTGTGACAATTATGTCATCTATGTAAACAATCAATACGGAGATTTTTTTTGAGGTTGAATGTTTGATGAATAAAGTGTGATCTCCTTGGCTTTGAGAGTATCCATATGACTGTAGACATTTTGTGAACCTCTCAAACCACGCCCTTGGAGATTGTTTTAATCCATAGAGGAATTTATTTCTTCAACTTGCAAACTTGATTATTTGTGAATACACCTTCAATCCCCGGTGGAGGATTCATATATACTTCTTCTAAGTTTCCATGGAGGAAAGCATTTTTTACATCAAATTGATGCAAAGGCCAATCAAGGTTGCTAGCAATGGAAAGAATAACACGAATCGAGTTCATTTTAGCAACAGGAGCAAATGTCTCTAGGTAATCAATCCCATGAGTTTGAGTATACCCTTTAGCAACTAATCTTGCTTTATACCTTTCAATTGACCCAACTGCTCTATATTTGATTCAGAAGACCCATTTGCACCCAACTAGTCTCTTTCCTTTTGGCAATTCAACCATCTCCCAAGTTTCATTTTTATCCAGTGCTCTCAATTCCTCAAAGACAGCTGCCTTCCACTTAGGATCTTTTACAGTCTCATGCACATTGTGTGGGACATGCTCAGATCTTAACCTGGAGGTGAAGGCTTTGTACAGAAAATTGAGACGATTATATGAAACAAAATTAGGAATGGGATATTTAGCACAATTCCTAACTCCTTTCCTTAAAGCAATAGGAACATCGAGATCATTTTCATTCAAGGGATTCAAGGAAGAGTGTTCTTTGGAGTTACCTTCCACTGGAGTTGAAGATTGGTAGTGCCAGAGAGTTTGAGGGACTCTATTTCTTTGCCTTTGATGGTAAACTAGAGGACTAGATGCCTGCGGAGTCCTTGTTTCATTTCTCAATTCCAGATCATGACTTTCTTTTTGCTCTGCCAGTGGAACCTGCTCCAAATTTTGTTCATTCTCTCGAAATTCATTTTGTTGTTCTCCCAATGGAACCTGCTGCAGATTTTGTTCATGATGCTCTAACTCATTTCCCGGTTCTGGTTGAGATAAATTCCTAAAGTCATGTGGAACTCGGAGAGGCACATCAGGTAGATTAGGAAGGGACAGATCTTTAGTCTCTAATTTCTCCCCCTGAAGATCTGTGTCAGAAAAATAAGAAAGATTTTCTTATTAAGAAGGGACAGATTTTCTGAAAGATTTTCTTATTAAGAAGGGACAGATTTTCTGATACCATCTTGTTCATGATGCTCTAACTCATTTCCCTGTTCTGGTTGAGATAAATTCCTAAAGTCATGTGGAACTGGGAGAGGCACATCAGGTAGATTAGGAAGGGACAGATCTTTAGTCTCTAATTTCTCCCCCTGAAGATCTGTGCCAGAAAAATAAGAAAGATTTTCCAGAAATTTGGCATCCATAGTGACAAAAAAATTTTTAGTTGGAGCATGATAACGCTTAAAAACCTTTTTTTGTAGGTGACTAGCCCAAGAAAATGCACCTTAGAGCCCTAGGATCTAACTTGGATACAGTCTTATCATGAACATGAACTAGGGCAAGGCATCCAAAAATTTTAAAAGGTAGATCAGAGAATAATTTTATAGAAGGAAACTTCTGTTGGATTGCTTGAACTGGAGTTTTCATGTTTAGAGTATTACTTGGCATTCTATTGATCAAATAAGCTGCAGTAAGAACAGCATCACTCCAGAAAAATTTAGGGACATTTCTTGTGAACATTAGGGCTTTGGTGACTTAAAGTAAATGTCTGTTTTTCCGTTCAACTACTCCATTTTGTTGTGGGGTACTAACACAAGAAGAGTGATGAACAATTCCTTTCTCAAGTAAAAAGGTTCTTAAAGTCTCAATGACATACTCCCTCCCATTGTCAGTTCTTATAACTTGAATGTTTCTCTGAAATTGTGTTTGAACCATGGCATAAAAGTTTTTGAAAATAGCAGCCAAATCTGACTTTTCTTTCATCAGGTAAATCCAAGAAATTCTTGTACAGTCATCAATAAACAAACAAACCATCTATGACCTAAATGCAAAGTAACTCTTGATGGTCCCCACACATCGCTGTGTATTAAAGAAAATGGAACTTCAGATATATTATTTCTGATTGGAAAAGGCACTCGGTGACTTTTTGGTAGTTCACATACTTGACATTGGAATTTAGAAGGGTCAGTACTAGAAAACAAGTCAGGATATAGATGTTTAAGGGAAACAAAATTTGGATGACCATGTCTGAAAGGAAGTAGCTAGATTTCTTTCTCCTGATCTTTCTCTTTTCCAGCAAGAAGAACAGATTTCCGACTTTCTGGTGTAAGATAATACAGTCCCTCTTTCTCTTCAGCACTGCCAATCTTCTTCCCCGTGGTTAGGTCCTGAAAAATACAGAAGTTTGGATAGAAAGTGACTGAAAAATTAACGGACTTTGTCACTTTACTGATAGAAAGGAGATTACAAGCAATTTTAGGAACATGAAGAACAGATGATAAGTTCAATGAGGGGTTCAATATAACAGAACCTTTCCCATTAATAGTAATGGTAGAACTGTCTGCCACCTTAAATTTTTCCTTTCTCGAACATGGACTATAGGTTTGAAAATTGTTTGCTTCGTTGGTCATGTGATCTGAAGCCCCTGAATCAATGATCCAAGGTTTTGCGAATTTATGAGAGCCATTTGGGGCAATATGTGTGTTACCTGAACTGGCAAATGTGCAAGAAGGAGGAGTAGTATTTAGGCTTCCAGCATGCCCAAACATTTTTTGCAAAAGGTCTAATTGTTCCTTAGTGAAAGGCAACTTATCTGAAATTTTGTTTTCCTCTTTCCATTCAATTTTTTCATCAAAAGCTCCTTGAAATGCCTTTTTCTGTGGTTTTCCTCCTTTTTTTCTTGAAGCAGGCTTTCCATGCAGCTTCCAGCAAGTATCTCCGGTATGTCCAGGCCTGTTGCAATAGTCACACCACTTGTCACCATTCTCATCAGCCCTTTTTTCTCCAAAACGACCCTGTCCGCAGAAGCTATCATGCCTAACTTTCATAGCAGAATTTTCATTCAAATTGGGGTTAGATCCCAGCATGACAGTGCGACGTCTTTCTTCATCTCGTACAACGGAGTATGCTTCATGTAGAGATGGAACCTTTTCTTTAGTCAGAATTTGACTCTTTACATAGTCTAAATCTTGATTGAGTCCTGCCAAAAACTCAAAAACTCGATCACGTTCCAGCAATTCTGCCAACCTTGCTGAATCAGTTGCAGATTCCATCTCTATATGCTGATGAAGATCTAATTCTTGCCATAAGATTTTCAGGGTATTATAGTAGGCAGTAACGGAAAGATTTTTCTGTTTAGTATCATGAATAGAAGTTTTTAATTCACATACTCGAGATGCATTTCCTTTTTTTGAGTAGGTCTGGGTTACTGCATCCCAAATATCTTTGGCTGAATTTAAGAACAAGAAAGGTTTTCCGATAGGAGGTTCCATAGAATTGAGTAACCAACTCATAATCATGGAATTTTCAGCTTCCCACATTCCATATGCAGGATCTGATGTTTCTGTTTCTTCTACATATCCCAGCAAATAATCCATTTTTCCTCTGCTTTTCAAGAAAAGTTTGGCTGATTGGGACCCTTCTAAGAAACTTTCCCCATTCGGTTTTTCTGTAGTAATCTGAAGAGTTGGATTTTCAAATTGGGAAGATAATTTTTGTTGAGAAGATGTCTCGGAAATTTTAGAATCCATGACTGTTGATTTGCTGAGACCAGATAGAAGAGAGAGCAAAACTAAGGCTCTGATACCATGTAGAAAAAATACTCTATTTTTTTTTTCTATTTAATACTGGAAACAGAAGCCATATATATACAGCTACATCACAAGACTCAAGAAGACTGTTCCTTTTTCCTATCCTCCTTTTCATCTTCCTAGACTATCTACTTATTCACATTCAGTCATTGACTACATGGGAAAGCAAAGAAATACAATAATTTAATGATGTGGAATAAATTTAGAAAACAACTTCCAACAGATGTTATAAAAAAAAAGTAGGTCCTTCATGTGTAGTGGCGTCTGTATTCAACTGTGGCCTTCTTCAAGGCGGTGACTGCGATGGAGAGCTCAAATCCTGTGGGGAAGCCACTAAATCTTCATTAGTACCTACCTACCGCAGGACCATTGAAGACAAACTGTCGGTAGAACTCTGGCTGGCCTTGAAGCTGAACCATGCACCTCCTTATTCTGTTCGACCCAGGATCCAAGAAATGCACACAAACTTAGTAAAATCAGGTGTTGACAGCAAGGATCAGAGTGCCGAAAGCAATGCAAGGCCCTACAGCCAGCCTCCAATCCTTTCTGGATAAATTTTCCCTCGTTGGATGTATATCATGATAGAGCTACCACAAATATACGAATTTTGTCTCACCAAGGGACTAAACAAGATTTGACCATTCGTAAAACTGCTAGATTTAATTCTGGGTAGCTATGCTTGTCAAGAAACAGTAGCCACTAAGAACAGAAAAACTTTCGTTGCTGTGATTATGCCAAATAATTTTATGTGGACCAGAATATCTACATAACATCCACCAGTAAGAGCTATAGTCCCAAAACATCAATATTTCATGATCCATCTACGGAAATTAGATCCTACACCATATGAACTTCATCATTAATAGGGTAAGAGGTTTAAAAGAAAGCAGTCAGGGAAGCCAAGGGTTAGTAATAATTATATTGTACGACCATCTTCTACTGTCCAATCAGTCCCTGCTGCATTGAGAGATCTGTTGGAAACATTATTTCTCCACAAGTAACCTCTCTGTTACTGATGCCTCCATAAATTAAGAATCGTATTAACATAGCCTTTAAAGAGTTAATTAGTGATGAAGGATCTGCAATAATGCCTGTTAGCAGCAAATGCTTGATTGAAAAGCTCAAATTGTCTGAACCCTGAACTCCTTTCACTTTTTTTTAAGCTGAATGAGCTTTTCTCAGTTAATCGTGCAAATTTTCCAGCCTTCCCCCACCGTCCCCAACATAATCTACTGATGGGAGATGGAAGAGAACCCTAAATTAAAGCCAAAAAAATTAAACCAGCTCATAACCTCAGTTGGACTTGCTTGGAAGACAGTTTTAACAAGCGCCTCCCTATAACCAGATGAAAATAAGTCATGTCTCCATTCCACCCCTGTTTCAAATCTCATCCTTCATCTAAACAAGATAAACATTTTGCCTGCCAACCAGTCGGTAAGCTAAATGATTATCATGATGACAGGGAGTTGTAATACCATGCATATCAAGACTCTGGTCATTTATCAAATTTTGAACGTTCTGAACAAAAGCTATGTAGGACTTCTAAAGATTAAGCTGCCTCCAAAACCTGTGTATAAATAGAAAGAGTATTTATTGTGATCAGATAATTTTGCCTGGATGAATAAACAGTGAAGGGGATTCTGACAGGCCTGAATTGCAGAAGTTTACACATTTGTTTTGATGCAACTAAATTAATCAGCCTGCATGAAGATGAAAGCATGCTTGGCCTACTAGATTGAAAATTACATACTTAAAATTAAGTAGGTCAAACAAAACTTTTATCTACACATTTCAAGTAACCCACAATTACTACCTGCTTATCTACCACTCATTTCCATCCGTTTGTAGGTAAATGCATCTTTATAGGTACAAAAGGTAAAAGCATGCCTGGCCTAGATTGAGAATTACAAACTTACAATTTAAGTTGGTCAAATATGCTTTTTATCCGCGCATTTAACATGATGCACAGTTGCTACTCACTTATCTAGTATCTCCCACTCATTTCCATCTGTTTATGATTTAAGTGACTTAAATATATCCCAAACGAGGTATATTCATTTGGAAGGGAGCATAAATATTTCTAATGAATAATTAAAGTTGGAAGATATTTGTTGAAATTAACTTGAAACTTGGAAAAAGTCCAACTCTCTATTGCAGAATATTGATGTATAATCAATCACTAGGATGCTGGTAATTGGATGCAGCCTTGTCACATGTTACTAAATCTATGAAGATTCCAAAGCTTAAAATCTATTTTCATATGTAAATGATTAACTCGGCTTCTGCATGGACAGGGTTTAGTTGCTGCTGCTTATGCGTTAATAGGTAAATTTTTTGTTCTCTCTCTCATTTATTCATCTTCAAGAACACTAGAGAATAGCCATGAAGACCCTCGGACAATACCAAATACACAACATTCTTGTATGGCCTTGATTTATTCATTTGTACCCAAGGTTACTGAGGTCTGATTGTTATTTGGTGAAACTGAAAAATGTTTATTGGTTAAGGTCGGCCTGTTCCTATGTTGAACATATTCTGCAATTTTTCGGACATAAAATTGAAAACTTTTGCTGTGAACTCTAAATTCAACCATTTTAGCTACTTTGGTTGGAAGTCTATTTGATGTATGTGTTAGTGACCTCAGTTTTTCTCTTTAAGGAGACCATGATGTGACTAGCATGGGGATAAAACGGGTAGTCCTTCAAATTATCCTTTTCTTTCTTTTTTTCTCTTTTTTCTGTGAAACTTTTAATTAATATCTTTCTGCCCATTGGTTTAGTCCAAACTTCTGTCCCTTTTTGAGTACTGATACCAAATACCATGTGCTTCAGTTTTGAAGTTTCCTACCTTGCATGCTTTCTCTTCTCATAATCTTGCAAATGCATGGACCAAGAGCCTCCTCTCTTTGCTTTTCTCCAAATCAACTGAATGAATATAATTGTATGGCAGAGTGGGAGAAGACGCTGCAATTCATTGGTGTTTTTGGCCTTGGACAGGTGATTATCTATGAAAAATGTGAGAAATATTGACTTATATTTGCTTGACTTATTGTTATAATCCAGGTAAGATGGTGAAACTTTGAATTTAAACAAGGTTTTAGGGAAGTTTTGGGTACATGATGGTTGCCTTTATGTTAGCAGATGAGAAAATGCGGAGGTTTACTATGATCTTCTTGTCAATGAAGGATGTAACTGAAATATGAATTTTGTCAGTTAAGTCATGCAAAATATGAACTATAATTTGATCAAACTGCTGCTAGATTGTGGCACGCATCCTTCGATAATTTATCTTCCTTTTAGAGGCTGCATGTCTGGTGCATATTTCTTGTGTACTTGATAGTTACAGGGAAGACAGACCTTGCGGATTTCTTCTGTTTACCACTGCTCCTCATTTTCTCACTCCAACCATTTTCAGACTGTATATAGGCGAGTAGCATCTTACGAGAATGCAGAAGATTTTCGACGTGACTTGAGGTGAGTTCCATTAGTTATGTTAAAGCAAGTGGTCATATTGCTTCCTGGTTGACCATGGATCCGGCAATGGCAGCCGTGGCACCACACTACCGTTCAAGTTTACTTTCAGGGGCTCAAGTCAAATCTTTTTTGTATCTCCCATTTTTCAAGTTTGTACAAACTAAGAGGTATGCTCGATGGAATATAATGTGTGTTTTTCCACTTCCAGCCTAGTGCTAACTCCAGTTCAACGAGGAGGTCAGGCAGTTTTACAGGCTGCTGGCAAGTTAGAAACAAACCGGAATGGACTACCCATATCTCCTTCATCCGCTGATGTCCAAAGCAGGGTGTTGCAAGCTGCAGCAAAGCATGAATCTCAACCTTCTGATAGTGAAGAAGCGAAAGAGTCATCTCAAGTAGCACTTTCTGGCAATGAAAATGTAGATCCATCTGAAGCATAGAACACAAGATTTCTCTACACTACGCTAAAGTTCCTCGTCCCTTCATTGAGATTCAGGCCATATTTTGTGGACGTACTTGATAATGCTACATGACTTGAACTTTCTTTCTTGGTAGCTTTTGTTCAATTCCCAGAAAGTTGTGTGATGTTGACAATAATAACAGTTTATGCCAATATAGTGGAACTGCTGATTTGTATCCATATTGTTATTGAATAGTTAACAGGGCCCCTTCTTGTTTGATGATCCCTTTGTATATGCAATTGATATTTTCTTTTCAAGCAAACCAAACAAACTTCAGATATTCTTCAGGCACAAAATGAACAGAGAAAACATAAAAGGTAATTGAAAGAGAGAAAAAACATATGCTAGCAAACCATGCTAGTCCCAAGACTAAATTAAAATTCAAGATGAAATCTCTTCCACAAAGCTTTATTTTACAATAAAGTTTATCGTCCAGACTATTAAGAAATAACTAATCGGACAAATAATCTTCTCCTCCACTGTAGTGGGCATCACTGTTCAGAATGCCCTTCGCACTAGCTGCAGACCTTCCTCTTGGAGCTCCATAATCCTACTCGTATGCACACCATAAAATGGTATTGACATAAATATATAATAGGTAAAACAATTTAACGCCGTAGAGAAGAACCAAGAGTAGCATCAAACATACCTCTGAATCTTTCACTTCTATGGCAGCGACACTAGAACTGTTCCTGACAGTCACCCTTTCAGGCACAGGAAAGTGCTCAATCTCCTCATTTGCTTTTCCTTCCTTTGCCTTCTTTTTTCTCAGAATGAGCTTTGTAGGAAGCGGCTATTTAGGCGAAACCGGCCTCTACTATATAATTTTACAAGCCAAAAGTTGGAAACTACCACATATCTGGCTTCGTTCTCACCAAATGTCACAAGGTATGTCGCAGGGTCATCTGCGTCATCAGCCCGAACCTGTAGAGACGTTATCAAGATATCTATGCTACGCAAAACACCTGGCATAAAAGATATTTGAAACAACAATAAGTTGCATTACGCACATCCCAGTGATACTCTCGGATCCATGAATAATCAATATCTTCATTTTCGTCATCCATATCCTTCTTTAGCTGACAACATTCAACAAATAGAAAGGCAGCTAATTAGCCTAGCAATACCACGCAAAAACTGTAAACAAATCTTGCACATTTCATTTTTCACAATACTTTACCTCACCAACAGATGGCACCATGTATGCCAAAAACTTATCAGGTCCGTCTGTACCCGAGCCTGAAGCCATAAAACTTTTCATAACTGCCTGTACAGTATATTAATATAGTACTTTATGCACTGCTATCCTTGTCTATCAATGGAACTTCTACTAGTCCTTTAAGCTTCTACCAACAAGACACTATTTGAACAATAACTTCTCTGTGAATCTAGAAAAATAAATCATTGAATAACATGGAGGTCATGCTAGGAATTATAGCCATCCTAGAAGATAATTTGTCAAACACAAAATCCTTGCACAGGAGATAACCAATACCAGAATATTTCACAAGACAACCATTAAGACACCACCAAAGATTGGAACAAAGGGGTTCACACAAATGACTCAAGAAACAAAAAATCAAGGCACATAATCATTTGCCATTACAGCATTTAAAAACTGACACATCTCAGCTTCCTCTTGCCCTCCATAACCAAAGGTGACTTAGAAAAAGCAAGGAGCTTTTTGATTTGCAAAATGCAACCATCAAAAGGATAAAAGCAAAGAAGGCGATAGAAAATGGGGCTAAAATATTGCATGAGATTCTATGACATAAGTTCAAAATGCAGGTGAATTGACTCCAACTCTCTCTTACAACCCATGCCCAATCTAACCCTTTTTTCCTCTTCTTCCATCGGCACTGTAGTCGACAAAATTCTCCAATTAGTACTTTCATATCCACTTGTGATATGACTCAGAGATCAAGCTATGACTTCAAGATTCTATATAATTTTCTAAAGGTAAATTGCAGTGAAGATCCCCCAATCTTTGCATTAATTTACACTTTCATCTTGAACTTCTAAATCTGGACCAACGGGTTGGTAACCTTTATCTCAACAGAGGCGTTCCTACTGTTCTGACTGATTCACTTGCTGCAATTCAGTGCCTCCAAAAAAATTTTCTTTGGTCAAAGGACATCATTCAGATGAATTCAGTGACCTGGACATTATCTATTGCAGCCAATCTCATCATTATCAACTCATTTCACATAGCCTGATACAAGGAAACCTCCTTGACAACAGTTTGGAGCGAGTTGTTTTGGACTTTAGTACACTCAATATTGACGACAACAACCACATTGAGGAGAATACTTACAATGAGGCATTGCGAAACTCATGAAACACCCATTTACCCCTTCTTTCTTTCAGTTGTGGAAAAATTATCTCTCTGTAGTTGGGTGCTGGGCATCTTTCTTTGTAGTTTTTTAGCGTTGGGTCTTGTACCTCCTTAGAGATTTCCCTCTAAAGTCTGCTTTTTTTTTTCTTAATAAAAGTGCCACTTATGTGGTTAGAAGAAGCAGGAGGGGGGGGGGACCTTGCATTCATTTGCACTTTCAACCAAACGCATACATTTGACCATTAAAATGCTAGGGTTTGTTTGCCAAGCATTTAAATAGCGTACTATAAAGACTGAAATTAAATTTCAAATCACGTTATGCGAGAGTATAAGAAAGTGACACGTGTACAAAAACGTGACACATGCATAATGATAAATTTTCAATTTTTTATATGACTCTGTTACCATTATGCACACGTGTCAATTTTATGTACTATTATTTGACGTGAATTTTACATTTAATTTCAATTATAATGGGACTTCACTTGAATGGTTGCCAAACACTAAAATTTTAATAATTAAATATATGCATTTGGATGAAAGTGAAAATGAACGCAAAGGTTGGGGGCATTTACTGCAATTTGCCCTTTTTTAAATACTAAGTAAACATTTCATGCCTCATTGAATTATCCCTTACATGGCGTTCATGCTCATCACGATCTTCAGGGTTTAGTTTGCTATAGATTTCTGAATCAGCAGTTGGAGCATTGTCAAAATTTGCAACCAGAAACAGATCATTGAACCTGTCATTACAAGTACACATCAGTATAATTGGCTTCAGATCTATAGAACTAGCACAAATAATTGGCAGATCTGTGTTGATTTCATGAAAGGAAAAATCAGTATAATATAAAAGGCATGTTAATCAGTTATATGCAATGTTCCAATATAATTTCCAATTGTTGCAATATCTGAACGCATAGCATATGAATTACTGCTTTTGGACGTTTTTATGAATCCAACTGGTCTCAAGTTAGTAGTTATATAAACAGCGAAATACCTCAAAATAGCAGCAAAAAATCAAATGGACATATTTATGTCACATAATTCCACCATGATGTCCTAAATAAACATAAGACAGGCAGCATGCAGTGTACATATTGACACAAGTGGGGTTCAAGACAGGAAGAAACTTATTCGCACATTGCTGATCTTATTTCAGAATAAAGAGTGGACAAGTGATTTTTCAATCATGCTTTCAGGTTCCCTCATCTTCAAAGAAACAAAGTTATGACTAGAGTTAAGAGAAGAGTTTTCAACAAAATTTTCCACCATAATGCTATATATCTCTGGAGTTATGAAGGTAACAAAAAGCGTATAGAGAGCCAAAACCCACTTTAGCAGTAACATCTTTCTGTCAGTTTTACATCAAGAATGGAAAATAACACCCAAATTCTCTCACAAATCCCACCTTTATTATCTCATTTCATCAAATTTAAGCACGCTTAAGTAAATCCGTATATTACTATTTCTCAAAAGTCTCGTATCCTAAAACCTAGGCCAGTGGACAAGGAACCTCAGGAGCAAAAAAGAAAGGTTATTAAGGATGGAGTGCAGTGAAATCAATTTCAGAAACAGTCAAATAAAATTTAGAAAGAAAATATCGGAAACAATTGCACAAAAACAAATCCAAATATTACTCAAGGAGTCTAAAATCATAATCACTTCAATTTTTTGCATAAACAACAGGCAGTTTCTGCAAAGTTGCTTACTATGCTATGTAAATAATGAAGAATAGATAACTGTTACCACTCCAAATAAGGGAGAAGAGGCAAAATCCTTTTAGGCTTTAGATGGCGTTTGACTGCATGAACAGGAGGTGAGATGGATGCCTCGAAAGTATCCTTAATATTCTTAATTTGCACTTCCCTAAAGAGAATAGAGAAACAAAATTGGAATAATCCCCAAACAATATACATCCAGAAGTTTTTCATTACAAAACATGAAATAAAATGTAAATATAAAACTAACCTTTTGTTAAGATTTTCCAAGATGTTAAGACCTCCTCTTGATTCACGCAATTCCTTTGCTTGTTTTTCAGTTAAGGACTTCATTTAACATAAAAAATCATATGTTCAGTATTAAGAAATATGTTCAGTATTAAGAAAGATGTCATAATGATTCAACTTGGACAAATAACCAAACAATACCTGCTTCGTGGACTCCATACTGAGAGGCGAAATGTACTGAGTCTTCACTAACCAAGAGACACCTTTTTCAGTGGGTCTTGCTTTCCTTTTTATGCCAACTTTATTAGTTGGCGTTACAGGATCATCGTCACACAATAACTCCTTATCCTCCGGATCCAAGGGCAATCTTACCCCCTTCAGAGGACTAGCCAAGTAAGCATTAGAAAGAAAAGAAAGAAAGAATCAAGTCAGCAATGCACTTAAAGGTTCTAGTACAATATTTTGGAGTGAGAATGACAGCACAAGGGAATGAAGAATATTACTTGTATACACTCAGATCAAGAAGGTCGAGCGGTATCCCAAGGTCCGGTTCAACGTATAACTGAGGCTTGTGATTTTTCTCCAACGCCGTGATTGCATATTTTGTGTATCTGAAGGATAAATTTGGAAGTTCTATGAAAAAAGTCTCAAATAACAGGTACACGTTGATTAATCCATTCCCCCCTGTTCAGTGCTTGATGATTACTTTTTGCTGGCTTATTGAGTGATTTAGTATGTGACTTAATTGTCTATTTGATGTGTCTTTAGGTTAAATTATGATCTCTAAAATAAAAGTAAAGAAGGGATATGAAGCTCCAACTCTTCTCTGTTTTTCCTTTTTGTGCCTGTTGAGTATTTTTTCAGAGGCAGTAACATAATTTATTATATCTCATTGACACCTGTACCATATAAAGGTTAAAAATATATATATATATATATGCATATAAAACATACAGTGGCAATATCATACCGATATTTTCATTGGATAAGCAAAAGTAAGAATGCCGATTATAAGAGCACACAAATAAACTGTTCTTGTAGATATTATGAGCTGACAGGGTTGAACACATAGGGGCTAGTTCTAATAATCACTGCAATGTCCTTTATTTCATACGAGCTAGGATCGGAAGAACATAAAGGCACTTTTTTGATCGGCAGCCTTAATGAGCTGAAGGATAGAAGTTTAAGCAACATGGAATCATCTCCAAACAAGAAAGAAGGATCTTATAACAGTTGAAAAAGAAAAGTATATTGTATCTCGTATCTGAGATTAAGAAAATCTGGTTCCTTGATCAACTTTGGATGGGTAAGCTATTAAAGATAAATGCATAAACAGAAGCTGCTTAAAAATAAAAGAAATATATCTTGTAAATATCTGCAATTTAACAAATTTGAAGTTTGAACGGGTAAGCCAGAAAGATGAAAGTGGCATAAAGAGAAGCTGCTTATAACAGTTAAAAGAAAACCAATTCTGTATATATCTGCAATTGAGAAAAACCTGGTTCCTTGATCAACTTGAATAGTTCAGCAAGAAAAGACAGATATATGTCATGACATCATAGCAGCATTCGTGATTTCCTAGTAAAGAGTGATAGATGCCTTAAAGTAGGTTCAGCACTGTTAGAAGTCCTCTGGATAACTGATGGTTTCGTTGAAATCTAACGGAAAACAACTCCATACGTATATTATTTTAAAGACTAAATAATCTGCAGATGTTATTTTAACCAATCACAGTACTTGGTGGGTAAACTTAAAATAACTCGGCAATAAGCTACCGATGTGTATTCAGGCTATTTATCCTACTCGGGAACAGAGCTGAAACAATAAACGTCAAACTAATATAAGTACAGCCAAAAATGAGCATAACACCCACATATTTAAATAACTTCTACTTTGTAGCGCTTTCGATGGTCATCATAAAATCTGCACCTTCTTTTGGGCGGTTGGGGGATGGGTGTGCGATTCATGCAGGAAGGAAGCTTCTCACTAAAATAAAACAAGCTTTCTTATTTATCATAAAAAGAACGACATTGATCAATGTTGCATTATAGCAGTAACGTCACCAGTACAACAGAGGTATAGACACATGATTTGAGGGCATTAACAGATATTAAAATCTTACAAGCAGCATTGTGTTTGCAACAATGACACTCTCTACTAAGTGCCTTGAATGTAAGCATAGAGAGGTAAGGCTTCATACCGATCTGGATCTCTTTTTAGAGTTAGAAGCTTTATTTTTGCAGACGGATCCGGCAGTTCATTCCGGAACCTACAAAAAGCATAAATTTCAAGTGACTATTCTACTTCAAGAATTGAAATAGGAAGCGGAAGCATAAAACAATGCAGTCTTTTGTGAAGAAATGATCAAACTAAGAGTAAGGTGAGGTTCCATGGTTATTTATCTGAAAATAATTTGGATGGGATTTAGCATACATTCATTTGTTAAGATACTCGGGCATAGATATATATAATCCTCCTGAAAATCCACGAAAAATACAGATAAATGAATTGTAAACTGTCAAAACCCAACAGAAAACCACGAAGCTCCATATGATCAAACTCATAAAAAATACATGATAGCAGCACATCAAGTTAATTAATTAAGAGAAGCTAGAAATGAATGCATAGAATGTCGGCAACATCAGATAAAAAGAGTAAATAAGTAAATAAAGAGTAAATTCCAAATTGAATAAGTAAAACACAAATATACATTCTAAATCTTACACAAATATCAAGAAAAGAAATAAATCCCGTGCAGATTGGCAACATCAACAGGAGAAAATCTAAACGCATGTGCTGATCTTCCCTTCCTGAAACCCCCACCCCACCCCCCACCCTTAAAAAAAAGGGGGATCTCTGTAACTTTTCCTTTCAAGACATCTTCGGACTTGTTTTCTCGTTGGCAACAGAAGACATCGGAGGTACAGTCTAGGAGGTTAGTCTTAAGTACTTTTATCTAACGATCTAGAGTCTGGTTATCCTAGATCCAACCAAGTTACATCGATCTAAGAGTCCAGTGTCTGGTCATAATCCTAGATCCAACCAAGTTACTGATATTTATGTAAAAGATTTCTTCTTACATAAAACACGACCGCCTAAAGGCTTCCATGTTCGAAAGGAGGCTGACTGAGCTCTGGCGATGACCAAGGTTAGAGAAGGGGGTTTATGCAAGGGTTAGATAGTGGTCGCCGAATGGCAGTATTAGGTGGTTGTCAGCGGTGTTGATTTAGTAGGAATGACAATAGATACATTGAATTTGGGGAGTGGTGAAACGTGAGGACGGCACCTAAAAGGTTTAATTCAAATCGAGAAATGGGTAACAGGCAAAATTTAAAAAATAAAATGAGAAGGGTAAAAACAGACATTCATAAAATAAGAATCGGTAGAATAATCTCTCTGCCTTCAATAGATCGGAAGAGCACACATCTCTATAGCTGGATTTTTATTTACTCAGTCATATGGATTTTTATTTACTCAGTCATATGCATGATGAGACCTAAAACTAAATGAAAACCCACCTAAAAAATAAAAAATAAATAAATAGCCAACCAAATGAGGGGTGTATGAGGTAGAGTCAAAGGTCCTGTCTCCTTCCACACACCACTTGATTCCTTTCTGGGTTCCAAATCTCTTTTTGACCTTAGGCTGTCACCTTTAGAGGTTTTATGATTTTGATTTCGTGAAAAGTGATTTTCTAGAAGCATGTATAGCTGGAAAGCAAGGAATAGTTACAAATCTATGCACAAGGTTATTTTAATGAGTGAATGAGTGATTGAAGACGAGCTTGAGTGAGAATTCACTTGATAGAATCAATTTCATAAACGCTATTTAGTCTTTAATAGGACAATAAAACATGGAAAACTTTGGTATTCGATGTGGAAAGACAGTAAGCAGCATACTAGTTGATCTCCCAAAACATGCCATGGGAAGGATACCCAAGCAGGCCATATACCATTCTAATGTGAAAGTTTCTCAGAGCTCAAAGACTTCAAAATCCACCAATCACCCAATATTCCAGCATTAGGTGATTGTAACAATTTGATGTATTGAATCAACTAATAGACAAATATCAACAAATAATATGCTGATCAGTTCACACACATTGAAACATAATAAAATTTGACATCTTAAACACACAAAAAGCACTAGATAAACGCCAATAAAATAGTGAACCACTGAATTCAGACTCAATAATGCAGAATTGCATATGATTGGTGAAATCAATTTTAATGTGGAAAAATACTAAAAGCAAAATCAGCACACTAAGTTCCCCTAATTGCATTGAATCACATGAAAATAAAACACTTGGAAACGATCAAATCAATAGCCATACTTTGCAAATCTATGGATATCCTTGTACCCACACTAATTTGCTGCTACAAGTTGTCCCTATTCATCTTGATAGCATTATAATCTCTTCAAAATGGCAAAATCATAGTGAACTTTAACATAAAAGCCAATTTGAAAGCTCAGATACACTCACTTCATTTTGCAGACAAATGTTGTTGGCTTCTTCAATCGGTTCTCAATTCTGTCACCGCTTAGTAATGGAGTATTCCTCCTATCACCCATATGTGATCCGCTAATGGATCCATGGCCCTTCACCCCAGTGGCCAACATCTGGGTCTTCTGCAGCACTTTATTCTGAGATTCCTTCAAATGCTGCTTGTGTTTCTCCTCCTGCCTTAGCCTTTCATATTCCTTCTTTTTCCCCAACCTTCTCTCCTCCTCTGTCTCAACCCTACTGGGCTGCCCTTGCCTACCAGATCTTTGAAGTGGACCAGTAGGGGGCAAGGAGGGTTTATTTTCCCTTTTTGATGAAGCTTCCAGATTGTCATGCCCTGACTTTTCACCTGCATGCGTGCTCTCTGTGCTTAGTCCCACAGGACGCCCGGCAGAAGGTGGAGGAGGAGGAGATGAGGGCTGCGGCGGCGGTGGTGGTGGAGGAGGAGATGAAGGAGGAGGTGGTGGCGGTGAGATCTATAGGCTGATTGAACTGATTGTACTGAGAAGGTGGGTAATACACTGAAGGAGCCGGGCCGGGTTGCGGGTATGAAGAAGATTCTGGAGGTGGCGGCGGTGGCGGATACGGAAATTGCTGCTGTTGAGGGGGTGGCGCGGGTTGATTTCCCGGTGGGGGGTAAAATGCTGTTGGGATGATGATCCGTAGCCTGGATTTTGATAATTTGAGCTCGGATTCAACTGGGCATAGTTCTGATTATACGTTGAACCTTCTTTGCCGCTATAGCCACTCCAGTTCTGCGGGTACTGATTGCTCTGCGATGATGGCGGCGCCGGAGGCTGAAGAAGATTTTGATTTGGCGGCGCTGCCGGTGGAGGAGCGAACGTTGATTGCGGCGGCGGATGGAATGGCCTGTATGAAGCCATGGCAGATTTATGAACGGAACTTTGCTGGCACGAAGTACAACTTTTATACCTATAATTTTTTTACTTTAAATCCCATAGGGACAGAAATCAACCCCGCCCGGAAGCATAAGAACAAAATATTTACTGAAGCTTACTTATGAATGCAACACCGTAGTGTTCGAAAATCGGAATCTCTCTGCTTATTTCTTGATTAGAAACCTGGATTCATAAACTTCAAATTGAACTCTTTCCAGCAAAGTTGAAAAACAATAAATAAAATTTAAAAGGATCTCGAAAAGACAGAAAATAGATGTGTGAATTCTAGAAAACCAATGATTTTGAATTACTGCGATATCACATTCAGGTTAGGAAACTTCAAAAACACAAGATCAAAAATGAAACTTTACCTAATCAGCTAGAAAATAGATGGAGTGTAATCAAATTTCATGCTGCTATTTTGTACCTGCCCAGCTTTTATTGCTGAGGGAGATGATTATTATTATTATTATTATTATTATTATTATTATTATTATTATTATTATTATTATTATTATTATTATTTTCAATTAAACAGTGAATGTTTTGACAGTAGAATAGATCGACTCTTAAGTCAACCTTTGTAATAATAATGAAATATATGTACGAGAATAACTAAATATAAGTGGACTTGTTTGTCATGTTTTTAAGCTATACCACATAGATAGGAACCTGTCTTGAAATCTTATCTTTTATATATGTACTAGTTGAAATACGACTTCTAGTATAATTTGGAGGTTGATTTTGTCTAAATAAACTTCTTTTATTATAACATTTATGTTATTATATTAATTAAAATTCTCACATATGCGTTACACGTGATCTAAAAATAATAATAACCGTAGTAATTTTAACGAGACATGTTTATCTAACATGAAAAGCGATATGCTTAGTTGTTAACCATATATTGGATGGTTGTGGGCATTCAAATTCACTACTTGCATATAAACGATTGATTCATGTTTGTCATCTAATAAAAATTAGTTATTTATATCCTATAAAAATGTCTACCTAGAATTATTTTAATAACAAATGTCAATGAATTTTATACAAAATTTAATAAATTATTAATATAGCCAATTGAATTATATATTAGCATTATGTGACAAACTTTTATAATCATTCTATCGTATTTTGATTTGTTTGTCGGCAATACTTTTTGCACTAGTTAATTCTTTTTTTTTTTTTAAACATTGGATGTAGGGGAAGGGAGGGGAACCAATATCAGTTATTCATGTAAGATAAACATCTCTCTATAGAATTACTATAATAACAAATGTCAATGAATTTTTATACAAAAATTTCATATAAATTATTAATACAGCAAGTTGAGTCATATTAGCATTATGAGACATGGGTTTTTATAACCATTCGATTATATTTGAATTTTTTGTCGGTAACACTTCTTGCACCAATTGATTCTTTTTTCTTTTTTTTTTTTGATACAGTAAGACCATATTTAAAACGACAAATTGAAATTTTTATTCCGTGGGAAATTATCAAAAAGTTCCAATTTATATTAATTATAGAATCGGTAAATTAGAGTACTATAATTTAAAAAAAAATCAAATTTGATTAGTGTACTAGAATAGCCATATAAAAATTTCTTCAAAAATCATTAAAAATTAAAATTTACAATAAATTTACAGATTTTTAGAAATTTATTCGTTCAGAGACGTACTATGCACGTGTTTTCAAATTCTAAAGATTATTCTTTAATTTTTTTTGAAATAGAACTCCCAATTAATTTTATATTCGATTTGATAAGTGATAGATCTCTAATTAAAAATAATTGGCTAAAGAAAATACCATGAATTGATGATTAGATATGAGTTAATAAAGGCAAAAGTGAATATCATTTAATAAATTAGCGTAACAATTTCTAAAAAAAAAAGAGATAAAAAATACAAAAAAATGAATTAAATAATATCACCAGAAATCTTATAGAGCCACAAATCTTACAGGTTAGAAATTTTATAGAGTCAGAAAATAAGCGGGAAAAGCCACAGTTATCTTATTATGTATATAGATTTATTCGTTCAGAGACGTACTATGCATGTGTTTTCGAATTATAAAGATAACTATTTACTTTTTTTGAAATAGAGCCCCTAATTAATTTCATGTTCGATTTGATAAATGACAGATCCCTAATTCAAAATAGTTAGCTAAAGAAAATACCGTGAATTGATGATTATATATAGGTTAATAAAGGGAAAAGTGAATACCATTTAATAAATTAGCGTAATAATTTCCAAAAAAAAAAGAGATAAAAAATAGAAAAAAATAAATTAAATGACATCATCATAAATTTTATAGAGCCAGAAATCTTACAAAGTTAGAAATATTACAGAGTCAGAAAATGAGTGGGAAAATCTACACTTCTCTTTTATATATATATATATATATATATATATATGAAAAGAAAATAATTTGCCAATTTCTAATAAATTTTAAGATTTATTATTAAAGAATACTTAAAATTTTTTATGTCATTATATCATGTGTGTGTGTATATATATATATATATAATTCTACCAAAGTTTTGGTTGACTATATAACAAGGAAATCGAATTTTAGTCGATCAGCTTTTAATGTTGTCGAGAGGAAATTGTACTTTTTACGTTTTTAAATTCCTTGCGTAGTTTGTTAGATTTTACATGCCTATTTATTTATAATTTTCTAACAACTATGTTGTAGGGAATTTTTTATTTGGCTTGTACCATATGGTAAAATATACTATCCTAGCCAATAATTCTATTATTATTATTATTAAATTGAATTCTTCAAATATTATTTTAACAAATAACTCTTTGAAAGTTATACAAAAGACTTTTATCTTTTACAATTATAAAGATTGTGTATGTGTTGAAATGTAGATAGATATTCATTTTTTTGAAATTAGATATATATTCAATTTGTCCAAACAAAAAAACTCAACAAAAGGTCAAAAAAATAAAATAGAAGGGGCAAAAAATCAAAATTTAATTGAATTTAATTGACATAATATATATAGAATAAAAAATAACTTTATGAACAAAAGGAGTTCAAAAAAAAAAAGGTGCCCTGAGTAGTAATGAAAATGTCAAAAAATCCTCTCTCTTATAATGAAAATGTTAAAAATGTTCTCTTTTATAATCCTATATTTTATAATGAAAATGTTAAAAAATCCCCTTTTTATAATTGTAAAGATATGAATGTGCAGAAATGTAGATAGATATTTATTTTATCTAAACAAATAAACTAAACGAAAAAAAAGGGAGAAAAAGAATGAAAGAGAAGGCCAGAAAAAGAAAAGGGAAGACAAACTTGTGTACCCCCAAAAAAATAAGAAATAAAAAAATAAAATAAAAAAGAAAAGAAAAGTTTAGCATGACATCATCATGATGCCCTATGAACACTGGCCTCTCTTTTAAAATTGTAGAAATATATATATATATATATATTAAAGTATGATAGTAGTCATAGTCATGTGTAAGTGTTTATGTCAAAACCATTATCTTACTTTCATATGTTTTTTTATTTTATAATATTAACAATAATAATTATTCATTCTATTCAGAAAAAATAATACTTATCAATTAGTTACATTTTGTTATTATTTTATTTTATAATAATATGCAAAAATTTATATATATTTTTATTCTATATACAATATACTATTTGTTATCCATTAATATTTGTTATACATATTCTATTAGCTTTTAGGCTATCTCGAAATATTTAATACTTCTCCAATATTCTGAAAGTTGATAGGCAAATTTAAAGTATTGGGTTATTGAGATTTTTTCTTATTTTGATTAAGTGTCTACTCGTGAGATTGATGTATAATAATAAAGAAAATTAAATCAGTTTCAAACCTTTTACTTTGATTCAATACGATAAATTATACGTCATAAAAGTTAAGGCTATATGTTTAATATGTTACCTAATTTATTATTTATTTTTCCCTGAAAGCCTATATATTAATGAAAATTTAAGTTGAGGAGATATAATAATAGTAATATTTGATGATAATGATTTAAAATGAAAATAAAAAAATTCTTTTAATTCTTTTTAGAATGGAAATTGGTTAAAAATTAATTTTAGGGGTAAATAGTAAATCATATAGAATTTATCATTTGTTACAATTTTGATTAACTTGAGGCTTTTTTTTTTTTTTTTTTGTAATTGGAGACTTTGTAATAGGAACTTGGGTCTTTTGTAATTGGGGACTTTGTAATAGAAAATTGTGTACTTTAAATTTTTAAGAGTAGATTTAGCAAATAGTGAAAAGGAAATGCGAAAAATAATTTTTTCAAGAATATATAGTAGAGAATGAATATGAAAAATAATTCATTCTGATAAATGAATATGTAAGTGTAGGGTAATTTTGGAGTTGTATAAACTTCGTATTCTCACTTTTTCATAGTTTTTTAGTTTCCATACTCAATATTAAATGAACTTTGTAAAAATTCTCCATTCTCATTTTTATTGCTTAATAGTATTGTTTTATACATGACAATTTAATTAGTTTTGTACTAAGTGAAAATATTGTGTATTTTAATTTGATTCTATTTATGTATATTAGTAACATATATATATATATATATATATGAGTGGGTAGTAAGCAATAAAATTATATTATTTAGTTTTTCAAATTACTACACATTTTTTTTGCTAATTAGTCTATTCCGTGTAATGCACAGGCACACAACTAGTGGATAGTTAAAACACACAAGTTGTAACAGCCTGAATTCTATAACTAAAATCGTCCCTCTCTTAAAAACGTTCTGAAAATTATCAAGAACATTAGTAACAAAAAAGTGTGATGCAAAAAGTAATCTTAAAAGCTCAAACTGCAGCAATAATAGTTGTAGAAAAGATGTTATAATCTTGCTTTGCCATATCTGTACCAGACAAGTGACTGAATTTCTTAAAAACCAAAATTTGTTGGAATTTAAAATTTAGCAATATTTTAGCATGCACTCAAGATGGAAAATTACTTTCTTTTTTTCTTTGTTTTTCTCTATATATTACAAAGATATTGTATAGGAGTAGAACTGAATAATCAATCAAAGTTATGTGAGCTAACTAGAATACTAATAGACTATACAGGTCTTGACAAGATGGAAAATCACCTTTGTTTATTTATTTTTGCAACCAGATAAATTATTTAATGATCACTAAATTTAGCAAAAAATTCTTGCGATTGTCATGAATGTTGTGAAATTCATTTTTAAAGATAAAAATTTATAAGGCCATTAAACGGAACAATTATTAATTTGAAAATAGTAAGGAAGCGCTTGAGCTCTGTATTAAGGAGCTCACATTAGAAAACTGTCAGATCTAAGCTATTTGTTGCGTCAATACCTTCAAATTTAATTTGCTGCATACGTCCAACATAAGAGAGAAGAAATTGAGAAATCCAAAACAATTTGATAAACTTGGTTTCTATGTCATTAAGATTAAGGTGTAGGAAACATAAAACGCAATAGAGGATTAAAGTGAAATTTCAAACTTTTCTCAATAGTAAACAAATTTAAGTGAAGAAAAGTAAAGACTGGGATTAGCCACAAAATTAAGCCTCTAATTTAAGTGAGATGTCATCAAACTTTTTTAGAAACAGGTAAGAAAACCAATTCCTATTTGTGTGTTTACAGAAGGATTAATTTCACATATTATCCCCAATATTTAGGGTTAGTATCAGCTGGGTTTCTAATATGTTTTTCCAACACGCCAAATCTCCAACTTTTTATTAATTCACACATATACTCATTTTTAACAGTTTCTTTCAATTTTTCCGTTAACTCTTTTGTCAAATAACGATTATATCCCTTATCTTTTTTAAATTAAAAAACAAAAAGTTTTAAAATATAAAAAAAACAATATAATTTTTTTTTTAAAAAAAAAAAGAAAGAAAGAAAAAAAGGGGGTGAATCCCCCTTGTGCTGCTGCAGGCTGGCAGCAACACGAAGGGATTCACTCCCTTTTGCAGCCGGAAATGGCAGCAATTCGGCGGCTGTCATTTTTGGCAGCTATTTTTTCTAGGAAACTGTTGTTATTTCTGGTTGTAAATTGCTATTGGAAATGGCTCTGACAGCAATTTTTTAGTGAAAATTGATGTTGAAAATGCAGTTTTGTTGCCTCGGGTAGCCACCGTTCTACTGGCAGGGAGACTGCCACAGGTAGGAAATTTTCTGGCAAAAATTGCTACCAGAAAATTGGCAACAAAAAGGAGGTAAATCCTCATCTGCTGCTGCACGCCGGTTTTTTCTTTCTTTTTTTTTATAAATTTTATATTATATTATATTTTTATATTTTAAAACATTTTGTTTTTTAATTTAAAAAATATAAATGATATAATAGTAATTTAGCAAAGGAGTTAACGGAAAATATTAACGAAAACCGTTAAAAAGAACCATATGTGGGAATAGTAGTGGGGAGGCAGTCGGGCGGTTTAGTTTTCTGGCAAAACCACTGCCAAACTGCCCATGGTTGGTGAGAAAATTTTCCCACCAATCGAACCGGTCTGATGGCTAGCCATTGTACAGGCCTAAACCAAACCAGTTCAGTTCGGTTGGGTTTTAAATCGATTTTCTCTTTTTGTTTAAAAAAATTATAAACCACATGTCAAAGCTACTGTTTTTGTCGTGGAACTAGACAGGTCAACAATAACTAAGTGGGTTGGACTTACAAAGGAAATAACAAAAATACGAAAAACATGACAAAAATATAGAAAAAGACCTTTTTGACTCTCTAAACGACCTCAAACGCACAAAATCCATCATATATCACATCAAAGATGTGAGTCTTGTCCATCTCGTTGCAAGCTTTTCAGAATGGTATTATGGGCAAAAATCAGACACCGTAAGCAAAAGTTAAGGCCGTTTAAAATTTAAGGTTTTATTTCTTTCCATTTTTAACCTAAAAAGATTAAAAGTCTGGTATACACAGTTGGTTTTTGACCCCTACTTTAGTTTTGTCATGCTTAGCTCGGTTTTCCAATCGGCTCCACGGTAGGTTTTCTCATGCTCGGTTTGGGTTCGGTTTTTGTCGATTTTATACCAGAACCGCTAGGCAAATCGAACCGTTTTTTCCTAGCCCAAAACCTGACCGAATTGGGCAACCAAAACTGAAAAGCCATCGGTTCCGGTTTGGTTGGTTGATGGCAGTAGGGTCAGTTTTTCGGTGAAGAATGCCCACTTCTATGTGCAAATTAGTGAAAAATTGGGGGCCAAACAGGTTAAAAAAGGGGTAAGAAACCCAGCCGATACTTACTCCAGAGGTCAGGGAGGATACGTGAAATTAACCCTTTACAAAAAGAGGTTGAAATTACAATTTCATCTCATGTTGCGCACTAAACGAAAAGGGAAAATATATAGATAAACTCATAATTTTACTATTTATCTGAAAATATTTTTTATATATGTATCTGTACACGTGGAATTACTCTATATGATTTCAAAGAGTGTTTTGGATATATTTTTAGAATAATTTTTAAGAGACATTTTTATCTGACATGAAAAAGTGACAAGTTGTCAAATATGTATTAGATGATTGTTGGTCTTTAAATTCATCACTTGTATATAAACAATTAATCCATATTTGCGAAATAACTCAAGTCACTTATTCATGTAAAATAAACATGCTCCCCTAGAATTACGCATATTTTTTTTTAAATATTGGTGTGCATTGAAGACTCGATACTCCATGTAAATGAAAGTACAATAATTGTGTATAATGTCCCAATTTAAAAAATAAACTAGCTTTTTTTCACCCTGCGTTGCACGGGTAGAGTTATAGTATACATTCATATCAAAATTGACGTGTGATTGTAGACATCATTTTAAAACAAAGTACAATATACCAGTTGTATTTTATAAAATTACTAGTTGATATACAAATTACAATTTACAATGGAATATTCGTAGTAAAATGTCTGAGTTCATAATTCTGGTATCCTCCAAACTCGTCGTGCAAATTCACACGTCTAACCTATATAAAGTTGTAATAATTAGCAGTCAAATAATTAGAGATGACAATTTGACCTATCAATTTATAAACCCGTGGAGACATACTCTCTAATATGATTGACTCGTTACGCCTAATCAGAGTAAAAGAAGGGATATGAGGTAATATTATCTGACCCGTCGTGAGTTTAGGACGGGTGCGAGTCAGGTTGAACCCACACCATAGACTCGTGACCTACCAAGCTTTTTTATTTTTAATAAATTTATTTAGAAAAATGTGTATAAATTATTAGAGATGGCAATTCAACTAATCGACCATTAAATCCGTGGTAGTTTATTTTTATTTTTTTATTATATTATTTTTTTAAAGGATTTTTCTATCGAATTGAAAGAATCATATCATTATATTAGTTAATATTGAAAACTTTAAAATTCTAAATAAAGGTTTTGTTTTATTTTACGTTCATCAATTAATAATGTGTTACACATAATATTAATTGAAAGGGAAAAAAATTCATGAATCTTTTTGTAGGTCATAGTGGCGTCCTAGCATGTCCCATGACCTGAGTTGTCTTGACGCACCATATTAATTTATAGGTTTGGGCCAAGACTCATGGGACGGGTCTAGAGTATGGCTAACCTGCCCGATTTCCATTGCGATAAATAATCATATCACAATCAACTATTGCAACTAGAAGTTCAGTCTCTCACTCTTGCATTATACGGAAAGACTAATTTTCAAAAATGTTCAATAATAATGAATAATAAAATATTAGACAAATACATATTATTAGATTTGTATAGCAAAAATAATAAATATACAGTTTTAATTTTAGTATTTGACTCATTAAATTAATATTTTATTAATATTATATTAATAGTTACCTGCTTATGTACTCAATTAATGTTTGCTATATTTCACTTTTAAATCATTCAACTTATTTAATATTATTAGTTAACAGTCTAATAATATGTATCGGACATGTACATACCCATATTCACTCGATACCTATTTATATAAAAATTTTCATATCCATGAGAAAGTACTCTATCGACGTATCTTTTCTATGAGAAAAATTTAAAATTAATAATTATAATTAAAATGTTAAATAGGGATATATTTGTAAAAAAATGCAAGTTAAACTTTTAATATAAAGAGGACTATATACATGGGGCATTCTAAAAAGTAAAATAAGATCAGATAATCGCATGGAGTGGTTAATTTTTTTGTGTAGTTCATTTTCTTCTTGTGGATTTCTTGTCTCTTTGTTCAGAAAATTTTCTCTAAAATTCATTAATATCTTCGTCAAATGAAAATATCGATTAATTAGTATTCAACCCGTACATTGTACGGGGAGATAAATTCTTAATGTTTCATATAAAAAAATTCATTACCTAAATTGCAAAAAACAATAAGTAGTCACAATAATAATATCAAATGAAATAACATCATGAATTCAGATGATATTTTGAAGCCTTCATATCTATAAAGAAAAAAGACTAAAAAATAAATTGTTTGCATCCTCTACAACCTAATCATTGTAACATACATGATATAAAAACAAAGATTAAAAAAATAGTCACAAAGATTTTCAAGTTAGATCATAGATATCAAAAAATAAATTTTAGCCATATATTATTATAATAGAATTACATTATATATCTTTAGTTATTGGCGTGACTCAAATAAATGGATTTTTATTACACAAAAAAGAAGAATAAATAAATCAGTTGATTTGCTCAAAGTTATTCTGAATAAGTTTTCATTTATTATATAAGTTATTTTGAAATAGGTTTCTAAGTTATTCTGAAATAAATTTTGGTTTCGATATTATCAAGGACTCTATAAATGAAATTTTGAAAATCAAACAAACATAAATAAATAAATAGAGATAATGAATCTAAATTATTGTACAACATCATAATGATGTCAGTAAAAGAGCGAAAAAATTGCAATTGAGAATCTAAATCCAATTGAAAACTATTGTATTATATATGATATGATAAGATATGATGATTGTGTCTCAATGTATCCACTTTTCAGCCCGATTTGCAAGGAGTACAAGTATATTTACATGGAGTACTCATGGAGTACCAAAAGTTTTCTCGCTTTGTTTTTAGCCTTCCTTTTTATATAGCTTTTAATTTGTTATGTTACCATTCTAGGCATTTAATGTCATTAAATTAAACATATTAAATTCATCCATTTCAAAAAAAAAATAATAATAAATTCATGATTACTGTACTATTACAGCTCTTGAAATGGTAGAATGGCAAGATCAGCTATGATTTCATATGTACATTGTTAAGCGATGCATTGCTTGATTATATCATTAAGCAATGCGCTAACCATGTCATTGAGCGATATGATCAAATATTATTATCATAGATCAGAAGAACTTACAAAGAAAGAATTACAATCCATCCAATTACAATGAGAATGCAATGAAAGCACAAATGAGTGAGCAATATTATTAACAGACAACTTAGCGGCGGCGGCATCGGCGATGTAGCGACGATTTTGTTGGGGCAGTATAGTAATTATAATAATTATACTATTACTGTTATTGTAATAATATTAATAATAAAAATAACAATTATTATAATTAAATTTAATAAAAATTTGAAATTAATTAAAATTTATAAGGTGTAGCGATTAAGGATGGTATTTATAGAGGTGTAAAGATAGGCAAGCCTCCCATCCGGAAAAGCTCGGAACTACTTGCCACCCCGTAATCGGCAAGTCTAAGTCACAGGCTGTTACCTGCGGTCGACCGAGCTGGTCAGTTCAGAGATGTTGGGCCCTCAGTTAACCTACTGGCCCGTGAGAAAAAATTGGAAAAATTAAAATTTTTTGGCAGAGAGCTGCCTCTACCATAATTAAAGATGCCTGCAATAGCAGGATGCTGCAAGGAACAGGCATCTACAGCAAGGCACCGCATGTGCCATTTTTTGAATTTTTAAATTTTTTTCTTGTATCAATAGTTGGGTGATGCAAATTAATGAATAGTTGTTTGTGTTGTTATGTTTTAAATTTCAAAAGTTTAAGTGTTAAAACTATCTAATTGTCGGCTATATAAATTTATATAGACAATATTTGAATTTTAATGTTTTTTATGCAATAAAATATTCAAAGTTTTTTATTAAAAATTTTAATTTTATCTTGTTATATGCTTACTTTTTAGATAGAATTAAAAAATCTAAAAGACCAGTGATATCTCTAAAAAATATAGTAAATTTCCCATTGAAGTATTTTAATTGTATTGTATTTATTATAAAATTTAAATGTAAAAAATGTGGCAAGAAAAAGAAAAAAAAGAGGCCTACATGGGCCGGGTCAACCCTAACCCACATGGGTTAGCCTGCATGGGCACGCAGGTGGGTAGGGCCATAGACAAAAAAAATCTAGCCTGTCCGACCCGAAGCGGGGAGCCTACTAGTGTAGGGTTTTTGCACTGCAGGCCTTGCTGCGCCACAAGGTTAGTAGCTAACCCAGCCCGACCCGCCCGTTTTGACACCTATTGTAACATCCGTAATAATTTGACGATAAATTTTTATAATGATATGAATAAATGACTAAGAATTGGCCAAATTTTCCCTTGGATACAAATGCTAAATTTGTCAAATTAAGGGACATTTGTTATTCTTGTAATTACTAAATTGCCAACTCTTAAAACATATGCTATTTTTTGTAATTAATGAGTGGTGTTAGTATTGCAAAGTATAAGGACAATTGTCATTTTTATAAATAAGAAATTTGCTCATTTTGCCAAGTTTAAGGCACATGTTATTTTTATAAATAAAAAAAATCTTGCTGGTTTTGACACTTGGCATATTCATAAATAAGGAAGTGGCTATTTTTGCCAAGTTTACAAGACACTTGTTAGTCTTGTAAATAATAGATTTCAATTGTTATTTCAATTCAATTAATTCCTAACCCTATAAAAAGAGGGGCAAACACTAAGATTATTTAACAAAATTCGTCCAACCTTTCTGTGAGGAAGAGAACACCAATTAAAACTCCCCAAAATACCCTCCTTGCTATTAAAACAAAGCCCTTTTCACATATATATATATATATATATATATAAAACCCTTGTTTGAAAAACTATTTTTTTCAAGAAATATCAAGATTTTGGAGGCATATTTTCACCTAAAAGTTATCCAATAATCTTTAGAAATTAAGAGGTGAGTAACCGGTACCTTGATTCCCTTTCTTTATTCATAACGCTTTCATAAAATATGCATAAATTTTTTATGCATTGTTATAGAAAGAAAGATTAGTTCATTGTATTTGTATCATTAGTTAATACTCCACCCATTTTGAATTGCTTTGTGGAACATGACCTTGCTATGTGATCTTGGTCATTTTGGCTATGTGGTAATCTTTGTAGCCTTGCTAGGTGGTTTTGGCCAATATGAATCTTTGTGGCCTTACTGTGTAGTCTTGACAATAATGTGCGCATAACGAGTAGTAGTTTAACTAGTGATAGGCTCATTTGTGCATCGAAAGGCTTTGTGTATTCAATAGCTTTGGGCATCTATAGATTCTGTGAAATACATAGTTTTCTCGAAAATGTGTTTCTTACATGAAAAGTGAATCAAGATATTTGGTTATTCACTGAGTACTTTGTACTCACCCCCATCTCCTACAATCTTGTAGGTATTAAATTAAAGTTTTGTGGCCGGATCATCCCAAAGAAATACATATATGTGATTGAGACTCCAGTGTGTGGCTGAAGTTTCGTTGTGGGTGGCTGCAATGTTTGTTGTAAAATCATAATAAATAAGAGTGTTTTAACTTGTATTTGTAAAGTCTCGCCCTTGATTTTGAATCGAGACATATATATTTAAAGAGTAATGCTATTTAGCACCACTGGTGTTTAGCACTATATTAAAGTGGCATTGAATGATAAGTTAAATCAAGTGGGTCCTTTATTTATTTATTTAATTTCACTTATCATTTAATGCCACATTAATTGCCACGTAGACTGGTGCTAAGCACCACTGATGCTACATAGTATTATTCATATTTAACTCTTCCGCTATTGTTAAAATTGGGACGTGACACCTATGATATTTTTACAAATACTTTCAAAATTTAATGCATTTAAAACCATATAAAAATGGGTTTTTATTTGAAAACCCCTATTATTAACCTTACGGCCAATGAAGTTGCATGGATGGACCACATCCTAAAGGTGCCAATAGTGATCTAATTTCACTTATTGTTAAAAGTCTGCAGAATAAAGATAGAACTTGAGCGAAGTTCTCCTTAAAATAATTCACCAGTATCAAATATCCCTTTTTCCACCGTCCGTGATAGAATCCAGGTATTCTACCCCAAAATAAGCCTATTTAACTTAGACTATGTAACATCCTGCAAAATTTTAACAATGAACTAAACAAAATGATACTATTATGATATTGATAAT
Organism: Nyctanthes arbor-tristis; assembly: GCA_963692815.1. Lineage (NCBI taxonomy): Eukaryota > Viridiplantae > Streptophyta > Magnoliopsida > Lamiales > Oleaceae > Nyctanthes > Nyctanthes arbor-tristis. The sequence continues at coordinate 68,778 of CAVNYN010212845.1, forward strand.
AATGGGCAATTATTTGAATTTTAGGGTTATACGATTATGATTCAATTAAACATCAAGAAGTAAAATATGACAATATGACTATATTGAATTGTTACAAAATTGTCAAAAATTACAGATTAGAGAATTAATTGAACTGCATTAATGGAAGTTAAAGATTTAAAAATTAAGCTTTACAACAAATTGGGGAACTTGAGGAGCAAATATGAATAATTAAATAAGTTTAGGATTTATATGAATTTATATCATAAATTGGTGGTTTCAATGAAATAATGCATGAAGTCCGATACCTAATTAAAGTAAAGCAAGAAGTTGAGAGATCTTGGGTGAAATTTTCCTAAATATCTAGATAATTCTCTTGGACTTGGGCCATTTCACACAAGATACAAAAAGAGAGACGAGAGAAAGAGACCGAGAGATACAGGAAGTCGAGAAACAGAGAGCAAGTCGGCCAAGAGAAAACCGGAGCAAGTTTTGGGAAATTGGAGGAAATGAAGAAGAAGAATGAAGAACTAGAATCTCATGTAAGTATTTCTTATCTTAAGCCTTGATTTCATATAAGTTTTAAGGTTTAATTTTCTCCTAGGGTTAAGAGATTTTATAGAATGGAGTAGTTGGGTTATGATTTAGTCTTTCTATAAGTTTAAATGGCAAAAAATTATCCTTGGACATGGAAATGGAATCATGCAAGGCTTGGTATAGAATTATGTAGTGTTGGTATATGAAATTATGGATTAAGAAGGAACAATTAAAGCTGAAACGATCTGAAAAGGGTATTCTTTGTTACTTTTAAAGTGAATTCCATAATATTTTGTTAAATTAAATGAAGTTGTTGAATCAATTGTAAGAAGAGAAGAGCAATTAAAGTTTAATGGAAATATGAGTATTTTTATTATTAAAAGGTATTTGAGACTTTATTAAGTTATACCATTACAACTTGAAAGAAGAAGTAAGCTTAGAATAATTATAGGACTGAGCCAAGTATGTATATATGAATTTAATAAAAGGAATTTAGACATAGAATTATCATGTATGTTTTTTCTATCCTCCAATTTTAGAAAGTCATAACTGATAGTATATGTTGAATTTTAGCAAAGATACAAGTTGAAAAATGATCTCCTATGTGTTGTCAATCATCTAGAATTTGAATAACACCGTTTGGAGACCCGTAGGAGTTGTTATGACATGTTTTGTGAAAGTGGTCAGTGGGCACTCGAGAACAGATGTTTAGGAAGTTGAAAAATGTTTTGGTATTCCCAACGTAGTATTCTTGAGCTCAATTTCATATATGATGAACTTATATGAGTTTTCTACTTTCTAGAAGAATTTCATAAGCATATGACATCATTCTTGATTTTAAAATGGTTTAAAATATGCATTGCCCAAAAAGGAAAAACTAAACAATCCTTACTTGAAGAGTTGAATTAATTCTTGATTCAATAAGCGGTGTACATAGTTGACGGAAGAATTTAGTTGAGTGTAAAAATGAAGGTTTTGAGGGTATTTGTCAATAATTCAAAGAATCTTTGAAAAAAATTAAGTTAAAGATGTGAGTAACTAATGTTTTGATACACTTTTAGCATTCTTGAAGTTTGATAAGAAAAACATGGTTTTGATTGAAGAAATGAGCATAGATTTTGATGCATTAAAAAGAAAGATTGATTTATTACATTTGAATCACTAGTTCTACTTGTTTTGTCTTTACTTTACTTTTAATAAGTGTGCATTTACCGACTTATTTAAGCTTTTAAATGAACAAATTGTTAATTACTTGAGTGTATTTCTACTCACAATTGTTTAAATTTCATCTTTGTAGGTCAAAAGCACTAATTGGAAGGAAAGAACGTAAAAGAAGAGTAAAAGGACTAATTCTACAAAGAAATTTAAAGTATGAGGACTTGTTTGCACACTTGGAAAACTTGAAAGACTACATTTGGAGTCATTTTGAAACTTAGGGACCATTTGGAATGATTTTTGAAGTTTCTATACTCAGTGAAAAAGAATTGAGTGAAAATGACTAAAGGTACAAGAAAAAGTGAATATGGGGACCAAAACTAACAAATCTGAAAGTAGGCCACGGGTAGGCTTCAGAATGCATTCCGCATCTACCCGCCCCCTAGTAAACTTTCTATAGCCTATGGATAGGCCGTGAAATGCATTCCGCAGTTGACTGCGGGCTACCTGGAAATCACCTGAATTCAATTTTTTGAGCCCCTTTTGTGCAATTTTGGAGAGTTTTGTGTCTCGTAACCCTAAAAA
>CAVNYN010212846.1:0-129779 GCA_963692815.1 Nyctanthes arbor-tristis
CAGCTTGCCTTACTTTTCAATTGTTAAAACTTCAATCATCTACAAAAATTATATTAAATGGGGAGTGAGTACAAAGTACTCAGTGAATAACACAATCCTTTGATTTACTTTTCGTTTATAAAACTCATTTCCAAGAAAAATCATTGCATCTACAAAGCTTTTCAATGCATAAAAGGGTCCTATCACTAGTTAAACTACTACACGTAGTGCGCGCGAGATTCACATCAATTCAATTAGGTGGATCCACAATGAACTTCGGTAGACCCATACTGAGATTTCAATTCAATGCAAACACCACACTAATCTTCCCTATTCCGGGATCATTGAATAGGTCATAGTGTAGGAAACAATTCAGAATGGCCAAGAACACACAACAAGGCCATACAATCACAAAGCAATTCAAAACGGGTAAAGCATTAACGAGCGATACAAATGCAATAAACCAATCTTTCTTTCAATAATAATGCATCAAAATCTATGTTTAAAATCATCAATCAAATACACATTTATCTTACCAAAACTTTATGCATGTAGAAAAGGATTCAAAGTATTAGATTACTCACCTCAAATATTCTTCGAATAATCCATGTGAAAAAGTATCCTTAAAGTCTTGATATTCCTCAATTAAAGTTAATTTTCATGCTATAATCCTTCTATATGTGGTAAAGGAATATTTTTCAAAGGACAAATAGGTATTTTGGTGGGTTTTTATTGGTTTTCTCCTTCCCTTGGCCATGTTGGACGAATTTTGAGGTTGGGAGAGAAAATGGAATGGTTTGGAAGTCTTGGAACTTGAAACCCTTGGCCCCCTTTATATAATAGTTAGGACTTAGCTAGTTTTAATAACTTTTGAGTTCCGCCAATCACATCGTGACAAGTGACGCGATGTGGCGCCGCACACTTGGCGGGAAACTGTCTGAGAAGTCCTTCCCCTTGCATTATCTCTCAATTAATTCCACGCTCTTTAGTTCATGTCAATTAAGTCACTACACTTTAGTTTATGTCAATTATCAATCAAGATCTTTCTTTAGCATCAATTGAATAATAATATTTTAATCTTCAAGAAATTTTACAATAATATTCAAGTAATTATTTCAAAACAACAATTTCGTTGCTTACCTTAATTTGTAAAAATTTTCGGGATGTAATCTACCCCCTTTAAATAAATTTCGTCCTCGAAATTTGTTAAGTAATACGGTGGTAATTATTTTTTTCAAAAGCATAGTACGCAATTGGATCGTCCTCGCTTCAAAGAATGGCTTCCGCTGGGTACTATAATTTCTTTTTATTGTCAAGAACATGCGTGGTGATCGAGTTATTAACTCCTTTTTTCATGCAGGAGTTTTCCATCCATCTTCAATATTGAAGTTCAAAAATCATATTTATCCTTCCTTCTTAACCCCAAATATACCATAAGTAAAAATTTTGGGTTGAGCATTTATTCAAAATTTTAACAATTCCAATTACCTGAAATTTGATGCAAATTTTATTCAGAACGGGTTTGGATTGTCAGTTAATCCTTTACTAATAAAATTTGATTCCTTGAATCTTATGCTTTTTATAACTATTTCAAGTCCATTCCCAATTTTCGAGCTAATGTTCCATAATTGTTTCGTAGATTTCATTTTGAACTTCAAGTTAAATGGCAATGACTAACCAAGGCAAGAAAAGAAAATCAATTGGTTTCAAAGTTTGATGAAATAGAGGGGTGTTGGTACAAGAAGAGTTAACAAAGTAACAATCAATAAAGAACCAAAGGGTTGATGTTATATGAGATTAAATAAAATTGAGAGAAATACAAGTAGAAACATAAAGTAGGGTGCATTGACACAAAATTGGTTTAATTTCGCATAAATTCATTGTTAAACAAGTAAGGCTTTCCAAATTATAAAGAGAATTATTCTTGATATGTCATAACCAAACAATCTCAATGGCTAGATCAAAATAGTAACAATAGACACTAAATGAAATTACATAGTGAGAAGCAAAGACAATAAAAGCAATAAGCTACTAAGCGGAACTTCTGAGATGACAAATAGACAATCAAAGATGAGCAATAGTAGGTGAGAGCAAGAAACAGAGAGAAGAAACAAATTCTCCCCAAATTTCAATTTTCTTCTAAGGTAGCAATATCAACTCATATATCAAAGGCGTTTTGAATAACGACCAAGGTGTAGGGCCATTGGTACAAGGGAAGTTTAACAAGTAATGAAGAATTACAAAAATGTTAATGTCCCTAGTAATTAAACTAGGTGGAAAGGGACCAAAGACGGAATCATAAAGTCCTTTGTCGAGTAAATAAGGTTTTCAAAATTGCAAAGTGAGCGATTATCCATAGGCAATGATCAAACAATTTCAAGAGCTTAATCAAATGGCATCAAAAGTACTGTACAAAGGCATATAGTCAAGTAAAGGCAGTGATAGAGAAGCCCAAAGGAGATTTCCAGATTCTGAATAGACAATCAAGGACAATCAATAATGGGTAAGTACAAGCATAAAGGGAGAAATAAATTTCAAATTTTCAAAGAACTGATGGCGATATATCAAAGGAACGTCTTTACTAACGGTTTCCCATCTTATCAAAGAGAATTTTCATGGTTAATTTATTCTTGAGAATAACACAAAACAAAGCTTAGGATCAAGTGATGGGTTAACAAAAATTAAGGTATCAAAATTAGGGGTTATTAGTACCAACAAAAGAAAAATGTCTTCAAGTTCAAGTACAAAGCAATAGGATTATTATTGACGAATAGAATGCAATGGGTTTGTTAGGAATGCATAGAGGAAAAGGAATAATGCCAATCAATTATAAGCAAAAGGTCATATTCAAGGAAATACAATTTTCAGGCAATAAGTGTTGGGTCTAGCAAAAGAACATTTGAGTGACTCAAATAGTTTACCTGGATAGATTAGATATAGTCTTCTTAGGCAAAAACTAAAAAGATATTATTTCAAGAGCTTTTTTTTGACAATTCGGGGGTTCAAAATTGTATCAAGAAAATAATCATGTTCAGTAAGGTAAATTCTTGATTTAAAGAACATTGGGAATATAGTCTACAGAAAGTGTTTCAAGATACATTGAACCAACATGCAAAGGTCTGTTGAAACACAACAATGAAGGAGACAATAGCCAAATTAAAGGGCATTATAAGGAGCAATATTTCATACTTCAAAATGTAGGCATATTTGTATACTTCCTTGGAGTACTCAGATTTGACAAATCAAATTTCTTGATTTGAAAAGTATTGTTAATCTCAAGAGTTCCTCAATATTTCAATAAATTGTGTGATGGATGGCGATTCTTGATAATTCAAGGGGCCGAATCGCATTCAAAAGGAATCAGATTCGGCAAAACAAGAGCAAATGTTTTAGTATACATTGAAACGATGTGCAAAGATTTATTGGACATAACTACAAGAGAGGCAATTGATTAAATCAAAGGGTATATATTGAGTAATCTTTCATTATTCGAGTTTAGGTAAGCTTATATTTTGCCTTAGAGTATTTAGTAATCAATAAAAATTACTGGTCCAACAATAATTCGAACGAAGTAATACAACATAACACCAACATAAGCAACAATAACACTGATTTTTTTCTTTTTTTTGAAGGAAGCAATAATATTACTATTTGTTACACCCAAAAAAATAAAAAAAAAAATAAATAACCACAATATTTAAAAAGTCAAAGAAATTATATAGTATAGAAATGTGAAATTCATTTTATTAAGCTAAACTCATTTTACTGATCATATCTCTCACATGGCATGGCATCTATCCATAAACTTACATAAGATGGAATGTGACACAACGACGCTCTCCAAGAGTGTCAGAATCACATTAGCATCACAAACAAATGAACAAAAATTGCTATTTCTCCCACTAGATTTGGTAAGGGGGAGGCATGGAAAGTATGACTATCCCCTACACTAGGCTCTTCGGAGAGAAATTTTCAAAGACCTCTCGGGATGTTTCTTAACAAAACTTTCCATCACATGTGGAGTATATGAATGTACAGTATGTGTATTTCATGCACGTTACGTATATTTCAAATACACGTGGTATATATTTATATACGCCACAAGGATTTATACCCAAGAGGAGGAGGAAAGAGAAGGGAGGGGAAGGGGGTGGGGTGGGAGATTAACACCAAATGAGATGGATCATCATTTTGAATGGTAAGAATTTTTCTGATTGGCAGATTGGTGAGATTGGCGAGGTCGATTAGAGCAAAATTTGCCCCGCTTATATTGTTAAAGATAGATAATAAATAAATAAATGGATGGAAATAGAAAGAGATGAAAAGACAAAAACAAATCATATTCAACCATACGGTAACTCTAAAGAGATATGTTTAGATGACTTGTTGCCCATTAAGGAGAGTTTTTTCCTCATAATTGTAGTTTTTTTGTTTTTAAATCTCAGTTTGCATTATAGACCATAGGTAACCATCCAAGTGGCTAAGAGCACCCTTTAGCATGACAGGACTCTGGTTTTGATTGTATACTACACCTCTTCTCAAAATTCCCAAAATTGCATTTAAAAATGTCTTAGTTCGTAATACAATTTTGAATTATTTTTTTTTTATACTTGGAATCAAGAAGACAAGAAGGCAATCCAACCCATTCTACTCTGGCAGTAACTCTGCAATTGTCAGATCATAAGACAATACCGGTAACAATTTGTTGATTAGTAACGGTTTGGTCAATTGCCCCATTTCTGTTACCACCATCTACTTCTAGCTGAGAGTGGGCATCTAGCCAGAAGATAAGCCCTACAAACCGACCGGGTCCGTTCGTTTTGATCGGGTTAAGAGCCCAAAAAAGAAAGAAAGATAAAAAAGAAGTCCGGTGAGTTTCAGATTCTACAATTGGCAAACTGAGTTTGGTAGGGTCGATTCTAAGCTAGAACAAAACCTACTTCACTGATACACAATCAATCCGCGCTATAGCAGTGACATCTAATAGAGCATGACAAGTAAATAATACAAACTAACCATATAGTTATAAAACCTCACACAACTTGCCATCGGTGAGAATTGAGATCTCAAAATCACACAGATAGAAAACCTCACACAACTTGCCATCGGTGAGAATTGAGAATTGAGATCTCAAAATCACACAGTTAGAAAACCTCACACAACTTGTCATCGGTGAGAATTGAGATCTCAGAATCACACGACCTTAGCCTAGTTTAATTTCAACGTTTCATTGACTACTGTTGTAATTTTGAAGAAGTCCTCACTCTTATTGACAGTTATGGTAACTTTTTGTAAATTATTACAGTTCGGTAACCGTCCGTTTCAGAATTATAATTGAAAATTCAACAATTTATTAATTGACAAAAATCCCTTTCAATTATATTATAATAAATGACAAAAATTTTGCTACTAATAATAATAATAATAATGAGGAGGAGGAGGAAAAAAAGACTACAGTGGGACGAGAAAAAAAAAAAAAGACTACAGTGGGACACAAGTGCTGGGATCAGGCTGATTTTGCATGCAAACAAACAACTGAGCATCAAGGCTGGCGTCCTCTAAATAGTATAAATATTAACCTCGCCATCCATCAATCAAAATCCAGAATAATAGCTTGCATCGTAACTGAAATTGTTAAAACTAGGGAATTAGAGTGAATAAAGCAAGAATCGACTGGAAACAACAGGAGCATGGCTTCAATTATGTACATTAGTCAAGATCTGATCTAAACTTTGACAACAATGCAGATTATGAATCCCACCTCAAAAATTTATGCATAAACGATAACAGAACCTAAAATCCATGTCAACGGACAAAAAAGGTTTAAGTATTGCCAAAATCTAGTTCTTCAAGTTCGATCCGTGCGGTTCTTGCTATGAACTTGCTGTACCTTATTTCCACCTCCGCCATTGCCACCGGCTCCGCCACCACCACCACTTTCTTTTCTGTGTTGGGAAGAGAACAATGGAAGCCCAAAGACACCAGATTTCGAGGAGCCTCGAAGCGAACAAAGCGGTACGTTGAGAACCGGAGTGACGCGGACATTAGCTGAATATGACCTCTCCATTCCTCTGTATCTTATATCTGGGCCCACCGTTGAAAGTACTTGGACTACTCGAACTTCTCTCCAGGCTGTGGAAAACGATTTTTCCAGATGAATTCATTCGAGGACTATCGACGGAAACGCCACGAACTGGGACCGTTGCTTCCGGCGCTCTCCGCATTGTGCTCCGTCCAGATTCGAGTCGCCAGCGCGTTCGCTGTACGGATACGGGAATGATTAAGGGACCTATGATGATTCGCATTAAGGCTCATACTTGGTTTATCGGAATCGAGAGAAACCCTCGGGAGGTCATCGAATTCATGACCAGAAGAAGACGAAGAATGGGAGAGCCTAGAGGAGGAAATCGACACCGATTCGTTGTCGGAATCCTTTAACAATGGGAGGCTTAGAGACGAATCTATGGATGCATTCAGTGATGTCTTTGAGCTCCGGTGAAGAAATCTTTTCAGGCTACTGTTGGTGTTTCTGTTACTATTGCATGACACTGACGGCGACGCTTTGCTATCCTCGTTCTTCGCGCTGCCTGTTTGATAGATCTTTTTCAAACCTAAAAGCTCTTTCCAGCGGCTGGAACACCTGGGGGCTTTTGGTGAGAATAAGTACGGATCCATGTCAGAGATCTCATTTCTCCGGCAGTGTTTTTGTGCGTCCAGCGATTTAACCTCAGAAGAGGACGGTACAGCGGTCACCGAATGCCGGATCGTGGAGAAGTGTAACGGGACAAGCTTTCCATCGGAGAAGAGCTGATCGGCGGGAAGCATGGTGACCGGATCCTCAGGCCGGAACTCAAAGTCCACGAACTCCTTGCTAGAAACATTCGGATCGGATTCGTCTACGGTGGCATTCTCCAATGTAGTCGAAGATTTATCTCCAGCTACTTTCGCAACTCCTTCCTCTTGAAAATCACGGCTAAACGAGATCCTCGGACTCAACCATCCATAAGTCGGATACTTAGCCGGAGAACAGTCAAGGAAATTCTTCTCCGGCGACATTCCGATATTGTTGACGCATGCGGAGGCCATTTCCGGGGATCATGAAATTCCTCAGGGAATCACAAAATGCATGAAAATCTCCAATCCGAGTAACAGGCTTGGGGGAGATTTTAGAGAGAAGAAAATAGGCGTTTGGTAGGGTTTGGCGAGGCTAACAACAGGGTGGGTGGTGTTGTTTGTTGTTAGATAGAGAGGAGTGGGTCGCCCAGCGGGCGTAATACTGGGGCACATATAAATAACAGCAATGGTACAGCGGGGTCTTTCTATTGGACCAATGGGGACGAGACATATGTCATTTGGTCAAAGAACGGTAGAATCATTTTGGCTGGGTAAGGATGTTTCTTGGAAGGAGCGGGTGTATTGGGGAGGGGGGGTCGAGTCACTCCAACGTGGTAAAATATCCATTCACGGTACTATCGACGTTTTTGCACACTTGTTTATTTGCAAGTATTGAAAATTACAAAATTTACCGTATCCACTTTTATTGAGTACGAGTCGACCCATTAACACCTACTCAATTATTGAAAAATATATCATCTCTATGAATTTGTTTTTGTTTGATACTTTTTATTTTATCAATTTATAAATTTACTTACCACTGATTCGATAACTATTTAATTACAATTATATTTTTTAAATTTTTTATATTCCCCATACACATTCTACCTCTCCCCTCATTATAAATTCTCTATATTTTAACAAGCTCTATGACAATCATTTTTAATTGGACTAATTTATAAATGGATTTAAAATTTAAATTTTGTACAAGTGTCGTTAGATAATGATGTCATGTGGAAGCAATGATTAAAATAATGTGTGGAGGTACTGATTAAAATAATGTGATAAGTTACATCACATCAAATATATTGCTTGATTGTGTCCTGCCATGTGGTAAAAATTTAAAACTTAAATTAATTGATAAATGATGGTGTTTTTTAAATGAGTAGTAACGAAAATATTCAGAAACCTCTCAGTGGTAAACTCCAATATCATTTGACATGCATTGATACACATTATATGTATTTTAAATCTATATAGCGTGTATTCATACAAACTAAATGATATGCGAAGTTTTGCAATAAGTCCTCCGATAGGTTTTTAATACTGCTCTAAGTGATAAAATTAAAGTTCAAGACAACTCTTTTTTTAAAATCATTCATCCAATTTATTAAAAAAAAAATCATTCATCCAATCAATGAATCATTAATTGTTATTCGTTTCAAAAGTAGGAGTGACATAAATATGGTCAAAGGTAATCTTTTTTTTTTCAAAAATTGAAATTTAAAATCTTTTTTCATATGCACACTTTCTGAAATTTGCTATTTTGCACTATTCCGATTAGTAAGTACTCAAAATCTAAGTTGACTCATCTCAATAGCGGTGAATGCTAAAATAACATCAACTGTGCTGGTGAAACCCGTTACGAGAGACGGGGAGAGGGAAATACGGAACCTAATTGATATTCAACAATTTAATTTTTAACCCCATAGTATTAGTTTTTGTTGGTGGGTGTTCAGGGATTGAGAAAATCGTGTCTATCATAGGCAAACATACATATATATGTGTGTGTGTGCGTGTTGGGAATTAAGGTAAATTCTCCAATTACGCTCGCAGGACCGTTATTTAAGGAATTTAATGAGACAAGAAAAATAAAAGAACGAAGACAAATTTAATAGACTGTCAAAACTTTCTACTATATGATTAAAGTTGCTACAACCATACATAATTTTCACTCACCAAAACTCATCTCCAAATATGACAAGAAAAACATACCAAGTTTTACCGTATCTACCAATTTCTACCTTTACCCAACCAACAAGCAACACAATAAATCTCAAGATGTTAGGCTACTATTTTTCTTCACAAAACTCTCTGACACGACCCAAGTAATACCGAAAAAATCACCCCGAGTTTTGTCATACCTAATTTTCTATCCTTCTAACAAACCACAAAGAGTTACAAGAAAACTCTCAAGGTGCTAGACTCACCAATTTTCCCTCAACTCACTTGTACCACTTGTGTATTAAAGAAGAAGAAAACATCTCTATTTATAGGCTTCGTTTCCTTAGAAGACAAGACAATCCTTTTATGATTTGGATTCCTTTTCCTCATAAAATTCTACTTCTTTCAATTTCCTTTTTTTTTCAACTTTAGATTATTTTTGACAACAAACCCAACAATATATATATATATATATATGCGCACACAATCAATCAAACATCTTTGATCCGATTCAATCCTCTTTTCAAAGGGTTGAAAGGCCATATATACATGAACTGCCGAGGGAACCGCTAGGGTTAATAAATAAATAAATATATATATACACACACATATGGCAAAACACTAGTGGCACTGTACATGAAGCCTCCAGGAGGGTGCCCATCTCTCTCATCTTGTCTTGTGTGTGTATTATTCTTTTGAGCAGCGTGATTTTGGCGGGAAGATGTTCAGGGAAATAGAATGGGGTGGGAAGTGGACCCTTTATGGCTCTTTTACATACAAGTGTAAATTGAGTTGAACCGAATTCATCCGAATGGAAAAGTTAGAGACGAATGTGTGATTCTAGAGTTAGCATGAGACACAGAAAAGAAAAAATGAAGCAAAAGAGATAAAAATGATTACTGGAAAAAAATTTGAAAGAAAAAAAAAATAAAGAAACATGAGACCCACATTTTTTTCCCATTTTGTGTGTGTCTCTCTTCTTCCCCTTTCTCTAGAGTCCGGTTCTCCCGCCAACCACCGTCAGACTAACACGTGGCGTGTGCTGGTAGCATAAAGGTTGGTAGGAGATCAAAATCATTTTTCCTAGAAAATGACAATTGCATTTAGAGATACATTAAAGCTCTAGTAGTATTTATTAAAGTATTGGATTGGATTGGATGTTGTAGAGTAGTTTTTTTTTTTTTTATAAAGCCTGATCGGACTCTTGTATGGAGTTTAAGAATCAATATAGAACAACTAAGTCACATGTAGCCATGTCAGATTTGATTTTATTGTTTTCTATTGATTCTCATACTTCATATAGCAGCCCGATCTAACCCGTATAAATTAGTTGATATGGAGAGATTTTGGTGATTCTTCAAGATTTATTTGAAAATCATCACCTTAATTTACATAATAAGGTGGCCATCGTGTGTTGAGCCTGTATCCTGTAGTTTTCACGATCGGACGTGAATTGTTAATTCCGTCCCTGAATAATTTTCGTTTTATAGAAATATAATTTTACTTTTGTTAAAGCAAATAGTACACTAGACCCAGCCTTATCTATGTTCGTCCGTACCAAAATCCGGAATATTAGGAGTATCATATTCCACTCTATTGGTAGATATAAGAAGAATTGACATATAGATTCATGAGATCTAATTTATTGTTAAATTATGATCCTTGAACATACATATAAATTTTTAATTCACTAGGAGTACTGTCTTTCTAGTACTCTGAAAGTATCAAAAATTTGTTCGTTCCCGTGATTTGTATATATATCTTAAAGTAATTAATAAGTAAATTTAAACAATCATGAGGGCTGACTAGCTTAGAAATCATCTAACACTAGAAGTAGCAAACACTGATGTTTGAAATTGCAACATCTGTCTTGTGTCGTAATAATACCAGACATTTAGTGTTAGATTATTTTTACTTGCTTCCTGGGATCCTTTTGCCAAGCCATTCAAATGTTAATTTGCTCGTGTAGCGATCGATTTAATGCTACTGCCTAGGTTGAGATGGTTGGGGAGTCGACTACAAATTGACGTCAACTATGGTGAGTAAATTTTTAGCACTTGAATTTTAGTACTCCAACTTTTAATTCATTTATATTATGTGTGTATGCATATATATATATATATATATATATTCCGAATAGGTAAGAACTAACAATTGAATAAGTTGGATTTTTTTTTCGTAAATCATCCTGACTTGAAAGTTCAAGCCTAAGATAGACATTTGATAACCATTTATAATTGGTCTCAATTTATCAACCAATTTAAATTTCAAAATTTGGACACACGGCAACACACCATTAAGTCACTTCTTTGATGTGATACAAGTTTTCACATCATTCCAATTATTAACTCTACATGGCACGATTACAATACGCCACATATACAAAATTTGAATTTTTAATCTATTTATAAACAACTCCACTTTTAAATCTTTACCAAACATAGTGATATTGATATTAACAAAATTATCACACGGTGAGGGACTAATGTGCTTTACCTTTTATGCATCTTTACAAAGGATAAAGAACCAATATGGAGTACTACTCCATTTCCAAGCATCAAATAATTAAACTATAATCAAAACACTAAGGTTGTTTGATTCTCATTGTTCTCTCTAATTATAATTTTACTTATCACTTATTTGACATTTGATTTGATAATTGTTCAATTACAATCACATATTTCAAACATTTTTATATTTCTAATACACATTCTACCTCTATCTCCTCATTATAATTTCCTCAAAATTAGACAAATAAAGAGAATCAAACAAGCTCTAACCAAAATTAGTCCTCACTGATCAAAAGTTCCCTGATATAAGAGTCTATCAGTTCTAATTAAACCGGATACTAATCCCTGCACGTCAATTTCCTTGAAAATCCTCAATCCTTGCACCTCCTCACCTTTATTGACAAACCAATCAGCTTCTTTGTTTCCTTCGCACCAGATATATATGGCTGAAGCCAACATTATACTTAGTCACAATATTCATGATTTTTGTCAATAAATATTTATTGTCATCTTTTTATTATTTCAAAGACTTCCATTAGTTTTTAGTTTCACAAAGTTCTCCATAGGCTTTTTCCAACAAAGAACAACACACTTTAAGTTTCTTATCTTTGCCATATTGCCTTCTTCAAAATATATATAAAGCCATCCACAACCCATGCAACTTTAATTCCATTCATTAGCCTACCCTCATACTTTGCTTTGTTTCTATCAGCCCAAATAAACCCAAAACAACAATCTTGTGTTTTGGTTCGTAGACTTGTAGGAAAAAGCTAACGATTTGATCTTTTTTTTTTTCAATTTTGCTTACTAGCACAAGAAATTGATAGAAAACCCTATATAGACTAATGAATTCAGTTCTAATGATTCGTAATAATGGAGTTGTGGATCTATTTTTGTCGTGCGGATTATCATTAGAGGTTGGATAATTCACATTAGAGGGCCATATGAGCCAATTTATCAAAGGTTGGGGGCTCAACATGTTGAAAAAGAAGAACGAGACTCAGTTGATGCAAATCGTAAAGGTTAGGCACCATATGTGAAATTTACCCAAAAATTTGAGGAGGAAGAGGAATGGATTTTCTGAAATGACAAAGATATCCTTATCTAGGGTTTTCTAATCCTCGTATAAATATCAAACCGGTGGCCCTTTCTTCATTGCCGTTTCATCTACAGAATTAAGCGGCTGCCAAACGCATTGCTTCGACAGAGCAATTCGGTGAAGATTTTCATCCAACATGAGGGCTAAGGTTAGCACAATTTTATTGATTGTATTTTTTCTAATATCGAGCTGATGGGATTCAAATTTTCCGTTCATTTTTACTAGTTTCCTTATCCTCTCTTGCTTATATGGATTATTTTTTGTTTGATCTTTTAAATGATGTTGTCTTAGCGTTTATATGCACTGGTCGATTTTTTTTTTTATAATCTGAAGCTTTTGATTTGATCCTTAAATGTGTGAAAGCCTGTGGTTTCTTTATATATTTTATCACTGTGCAAAGTTGTCAAATTTTTTCAGCTATTTTTGCCATAATTTTATGTGTGTTCTAAGGAAAAGATGTTTCAAATAATAATAAAAATCAGTTGATGAACAAATGAAGAGATGAACTTTTGACTGTTTGTAACACTGCAGTCTACAAATGAATAATGAGAAAGGAAAAGTACGGAGGGTATCACTTGAATTGGAAAATTTGAGAATGATTAAAAGTACCAAAAAATTGTTCAAGTTTGATTCTTTGATGCATTGGTTTTTTAGCAAGTTACCAAGGGCAGATTCATTGATGATTTTAATCTTTCACGGATATTAAGTAGTATTCCTCTGTATTTTCAGTGGAAGAAGAAGCGTATGAGGAGATTGAAGAGGAAGCGCCGAAAGATGAGACAAAGGTCCAAGTAGAGCGTGAATGAACTCTCAGATAGCTTCTTTGGCATGAACCTGTCTTTTCTTCACTTTCTCTAGAGTTTCTTTGGATGAATGGGAAGAAGTTCTGCAGAGGGAGCTATCATATTTTCGTGTACGTTCGTAATGAGTGTACTATTACTAGAATATAATTATGTTTGAAGATTGAGAATCTAGCGATGTTTCTATTAGCTTATGTTAATTTTTGCGCTTTTCAAATCGAAACTGAGTGTGATACTTTATCTTGAAGCTATGCTATGGAATCTTGTTTTCTTTTTTCAAAATGGATGCATTACATCTTTTACACTGTGCTGATATTGTCTCAGTTTCACAACTGTGCTTATATGTCTTGCATGCATTATAGACTTGTAAAAAACTTGGAAGCCTATATTCTTCATGGTTCTCATTAGGTTCTACAGTTCTTAATTAAATGATAATGGAAGATGGATGGATTGAGTGTGGGGGTCCGTGTAGTTGCGCAATTTATCATTTGGGTTGTCTGTGATCCCGGATTTTGGGTACCCATCAAGACAGCATTTTTGGGAGATTTGTGATTCTCTGCTAAGCAATATTGCTTATGCATATTTTACTATATTTACGATAGAGTTATGATTCAAAATTTTCTTACACAGTTTTTTGCACAATAACATATTGTAGCAACCTGTTGTTCTGCACATCACATTACTTAAAATCAAATCATCATAATCCAATGGTAGTGGTGGATTGTGTAAAACATTTATGTACAAATTGTGTGTACAAGTAGAGGATTTTCCTTCACAATATGGTGTCAAAGGTTAGTATGAAAAATGGGGGCTTTAAACACTGGATGTTTCACCCTAGGTTAATTGAGTAGATGTGCTTTCATTTGTTGCCATGGGATAGAATGCAACAGAATTCATCACCTGCCCCCCAAGGTGGTAGAGTTACAATGGGTCAATCCCTACATTCAACGTGGCAGTGGCACGTTGATGTTTAAAATTCTGCCAATGTAGTAGTGCCAGCTTGGATGTTTACGTTGTGACTGTCCCCCTGGGATGCAATATGTGCTAGTTGTCATTTGGTCACAACACTGGCTTTGGAAAAGCTCAGTTGAACAGAATTTGTAGTTCAACATGAATATATCTGGGATACTCATATTTTGAGCAATTCTAAGGCAGAATATGATTAATTTTTTAATTATTTTTGGTTATTGCTTTGGTTATTGCTATATCAAAATTGAAATATTGGATTATGAGCTGATGAAAGTTCTCACGTTCGATTGGAATGGTCAGTTTCTTATATAACTCTTACAGGTTTTAGCCTTGTCAAAATTAAGTTAAATGATTGAATTGCATTAGTGGTTTTACCCTGTGTGTGGGTGCTTGCATAGTTGACCCAATAATCTCTCGTCATATGTGGATCTAAAGATCACTACTTGGCCATGTGTGTGGGCTATGTGTGCGTGACCTCTCCCTAAGGGGAGAGGTCACCTCTTAGAATTTTTGCACTACTTGGTGGAAAAGGTAAATAGATTGGAGTTAATTACTTTTAGGGCATTTTCAATGTTAGGGTCAAAATGAAAGGGAGAAAAAGTCAAAAGGGCAAAATGAGGGAGAAAAACCCGTATGAGGAGTTAAATTTAGCCCTTCATTTAGGTTTTTCACCCTAAAAAATGGGGTTTTGGCCCCTACATTGGGATGGGGTGGTGGGGAAATGCTCTAAATGCTCGAATTTGGTTTTTTCCCTACATTGGAAATGCTCGAAGTGACACTATACTTTTGAAAAGTTACCTACTTTAAAACTTGCTTCAAATGCTATTGAATTTATAAAAATGTTGTCCTATGTGTTATTTTGTTACCATCTAGTCACATAACTAATGGATCTGAACATGTGGCCTAATAAAGTTACGATGTGGCATTTTGGTTATTAGAATATGCCACATCACTAGATGGCCTGCTTTATTTTCACTTAAAGTTTATTTTATTTTATTTGGGATAGTCATTTAAAAGCGTAGATAGATTATTATGCCAAATGCTACTTATGGAAGTATATATCTCAAATGTTAGTTCACTTAAAATGCGACTTTGAAAAATTGTTATCTCAATTGCATAATCTGTCTGACGTAATGTAATGTTATTCTTTGTGTACCCTTCATTAGGGTTTGCATAAAAAATCATTAAACGACAAAACAAAACCAAAACCTTTGGTTTGGTACTTTGGTTCAAGGTGGTATGTCAAAATTTTCAACTTAAATCGAACCAAACTGCTCAAAATTAGTTTGGTTTAGGTTTCAAAATTTGAAAACCATCACTTTAGTTTTTATTAAAAATTAATATTGTATTTTATTAAATTATTATCTTTAACATACAACGAAAAATTTTTGGCTGTCCCATATTACAGATTATGCAACTGGGATAACAATTTTATTATGAATACTCAAAGATTATTATTATTATTATTATTATTATTATTATTATTATTAGTAGAAGGAATTCAAAAATTTATTTAATTCTTAATTAATTGCTCATCTTTGTAACAGGGTATCCAGTTATTATTTCAAGACAAGATAAAAGGAGTAAAATGGACATTGAGGATGAATCAATAAGTGTGATTTTTGTATTACACATTTTATTGGTTGGTTCAGGTTATCTAATTTTATTCTAATCTTTTAACTTCTTGTGCATTATTAATTTATTATAATCTTAAGCGACCTCAAATTTTAACCTTTTAGTGCGAACTTCTTTTGACCTCGAAAATATAAATGGGGCATATGTATAACTGCAAGCTCTTTAGAGCTTGTTTGATCTTTATTTATTTGGAGAATTTATAATTAAGAGAGAGGTAGAATGCGTATTGGAAATGTAAAAATGTGTGAAATATGTGGTTGTAATTAAACAATTGTCAAATCAAATGTCAAATCAGTAGTAGATAAATTTATAAATTGAGAGAATAAAATAGATCAAACAATCACTTTTAATAAGGAGCTCGCCTTGCTCTTAAGAAAAAAAAAATTGATATAAATGGGCATCTTATATGTTACTCTCTCCTATTCTAGTTAAACTGAGAAGTAGTATACAATTATAATAAAATGTTACTATAGACAAAAGGAGAATAAAGTATTAGCCTAATATGATAGGAAATGATATAATCTCAACAAGAATTTTATTTTGACTATACGCAAGCGTATTATTATACATGTGTGTATACGTGTTAAACATTTGGCGTTATAAATGATGTCAGATGTATGTATAGCACGCATTTGAACATGTTACATTAGTATCATTACTTATATTGACTCTCTGTCAACTAATGTGATGTGATACACATGAGTTTAGCATCATTTGTAATGTCAACGTCTAACATTTTCCCTAATCAGACTAAAATAAGTATATCAGCTCGTCTATGCTATGCCTATGAACAGTTTGTCTTCATATTTTTAGCCTAACTAATTAGAGATGTCAATTTAAATCGACACAATCAAAGCCCTGGGCTCCTTAATCCAAACGGGGCAAAAAAAATTTCCCCCACAGGTCGGGAGCAATTCAAGGCAAATCGGGTGCAAATGTCAACATGACGGACGGGTTGAGTCGTACAAAAATGTTTCACGGGTCGGGCAGGACTGGTTCAATAACCCGAACCCGACCCATTGACACCCCTTTGGAAAAAAAATAAATAACAAATAAAGACAAAATTGCTGTTTATAAAGGCACAAATTCAACTCACGGAAACATAAGAATACCGACTCGACTGATAGTTGCAGATAGCCAGATAGGATCGAACTGTAGATATATCAATGAGATTATCACCTTCTTCTTCTTCCTCCTCAAAGCATGGCGCGACGGAGAACAATCGTGGCGTCACCAGCCAGATGCTCAACCACCATCAACGCCTTTACAATGCTCTCGGTCTTCGGTTCAGGTCCATTTTTACTTTTCTGCGTTAATTGCGTTTTTATTTTGTGTAGATAAATATAATTGAATCTTATACTTGCTGATGATAAATTACAATTTCTGTTATGCAGCAGCGACTCGGTATTAGTTTTATGTGTAATTTTCTACTCAATTTGCCTTTTAAAGCTGGGCAATTCTTAATCTTGGATTCTTGTTGGATTCAATTGTAATTGAGATTGAGGATAAGTTAAAGTAATTTGAGTTTAATTGAGTTATGAAGTTGCTGGTATTGTACTTCGGCTGCTATGTATGCGGTACACTGGATGTGAATGTAGCAAGAAAAGTGTTGCTGTGTTTTATTCTCTCTTTCTTTGTTCTCATTAATACTCTTCCTATGTTCTAATATTCCTTTTTTTTTTTTTTGGGATTAAATGTTCTAATGTTCTTTAAAATATGTTTCTTACTAATTTCCTTCTTGGATGAAATGAAAATGGACATCTTTCCTCTATCCATGGTGTGATCATCATCTGGATCCGGTAAAGACTAGAAGATAAGAGCAATTTTTGGGGGAGATTTCTATGGCATCAGAAAATTTAATATATATATATATATTATTATCTTTCTGCCCTGTTGAGATTACCGCAGAGCTCTTAATGATTTACCTTTCTCTTTTCTTACTGTACTATGTGTGTTCTCACCAAGTTACTTGAGGAATGTTTTCTTTATGAAATTTCATTTCCTTACTGCATTTTTTCTTGTAATTTCAGAAGCTGTAATAACAGAAGGACATGGAGTTGCAATGACATTGAAACACAAAGACTAGTGATTCGTTCAATCAATGCATTTCTTGATTGTATTTCTAGTGAGACATCACAACACCCCCTTGTAAAGGTAAGTATCTGCATCTTACGTTGAGAAGTTGCCAAGAGCAACTCATAACTGACCACAGTAACATTCCACTATTTTCATCTTCGTTATGTCAACTAATGGATGTTCATCTGCATAAAACTTTCATGAAGGCTTCAGATGGGCGTTATAATGAGCAGGCCCACTTTTATTCTAGTGGTGCAATTCTAAAAATTGCATATCTTGCATGTAGTAACGTCATATCCTTTTTGGTGTAGTCTTCAGATAACTGTATGACCTGCTCGTATTATGACCAAAGTCCTAACATGTTTCGGGTGCAATGAAGCTTTTAGAAGTCACTTGTTCTTGGAACTTGCATATTATGACCAAGGTTCTAACATGTTTTGGGTTTGATGTAAGCTTTTAGAAGTCACTTGTTCTTGTAACTTGTAGGAGAATATTGAAATACATGTGAACCTGAAGAGTATTAAAAAATTATATGCATACCGTGAAAAGGGGCCCTAACGTCCTTACTGATAAGAGATTGTAGTACAGAATGTATGAGGTTATAGTTTGAATTTCCTTGATTATTTTTCTATCTCTAATTGAAAATAGAAATCGAATGAGTGAAAATTAGTGGTGAAGATTTGTGTAGTGGGTCCCATATAATATGTGGATGTGATTGATTTGACCTACTTCTGCTTTAAAATTGAAATGAGATGCTAACAGGGGCTAGATCTATTTATTACAGTATTCACTGAGTGCATTTGAAGAGTTGGATAACGGTAGAATTCCGTGATATATAAAATTAGCACAAATGATGAGGACCATCCGTACGGTAGATATGTACCAATCAAGGATTTGCCATATGGCAACATCCAAATTCATTAGGACGTGATCACCACTAGACAGTTGGGGATATTTTTTCTTTTTAAGCTCATTGTTATTCATTTGAGCTTGTCATGCATAGCATCAAATTTAATTTACGCCTGGTTTATAATTTTCTCCACACGACTATAATTTCAAGCTTGTAAACATATAAAAATGGTAATTTGTATAACATAATGCCACAACATTAACCCAAGGCATCAAATTAACATTCTGTACCAGTTGTTATGAATACCTGATGTTTATTTCTCCTTCTTGTTCTTGTTTCAGGATTCAGTGGAGGATACAGTTGTTGCATTAGAAAGTATTCTAGGATTCAGAAGTGATTCCACAATGGGAGTGGCCTCAAATGTGGTTGTAAAGATGGTTAGTCTTTTGCCCAGCTTAGTGCTGCAACCTCATATATTGGATCTTATACGTCCTTTAGCATCTTTATTATCTACCTCCCAATTGCAAGTTGCTATTTCATGTGCCAGTGCCTTGAATACTATCCTAGCAAATATTAGCACTAAGAACGAGAGAGAAGTATGGCAGATTTTGAAGGAAACAAACACAGTTTGTTGTCTTGTCCACAATGTAAAAGAATTTTCAATTGGCAATAAGCCTATTGAGTACTTAAAAGGGATGGCTTCTCTTTTGAGTAAAATTTTGTGGCGGTGTCCACAATCTCGGCTCAGTGTTTGGACTGATACTCGATCGTTAAATGTTTTAGACACCTTCCAATGTGACCATGACGATTCCATGAAAGTTGTTATCTTGCAGTTGTATTCTGCTATAGGTACTTATTCTATCTGTTATAAGTCCTTTTGTTCTAAATCTCATGTTGCCGGCTGACGACTGTGCTGCCTTATTTTCTTGATAGCACTATGTGGTAATGGGGCAGAGAAGCTTCTGGAAAATGGAGATGCTCTTCTAAGAATGATGGTTGACTGCATGAACTGCGCACATAATCATTCAGTCCGGAGGGAGGGATTTAGACTTGCTCAATGTTTAGCGGTAGCAATTTTTACAACTTCTTCCCAATTTATTTGTCATATTACCTGTATAAATCATCTTACATCTCTGTTTCTTCAGATGAGCAAAAATGTGTGTTTGGAGATGATAAAAATATGTGGTGAACCCCTTGTCAAGGCTATGATCAGTGGAATGAGAGATTGGAATTCACATTCTGAAAAGCTAGCAAAAAACCGAATGTCCATTGTCGAGGAGGCATGCCGTTTGGGTTCAATATTTCGTTGGGCAGGGGATCATCACATTTACTTTTGGAAATTAGGAATTGATGGAGTTCTTCTTAATCTCCTGTTAGGCAATTATGAGAAGTTCCACCAATTACTGCAGACATCATCTGTGAATGAACAGATGGTCATGGTTCAAGAGGGTCTGAACACAAATTTTCATCTCTCTCTTAGACCTTTTATCTGGGACATTCTTGGATGGCTTGCATCAAACTGTGCAGAAGATTTCAACTTTAAGATGCAAGGAAGTGAGCTTCATCTTAAACTGATTATCATGTGTGCGAGGTAATAAAACTCTTCGCAACTATCATATCTTTTGTCTCTTAACTCCTTTTCATTAATCCTTTTCCCATTTAGTTTTACTCTCTTTGGTTTTTTAAACTTTTTCCCCCCATTACACGCAAGTAGTTACATATCTGGTATCTTTAAATTCTTCTAAATGGTGACTGGTTTTTGTGTCAGCTTAGCCTTTGTTGACTCAATTTTAATGACACGCCAAATTTCTCTAAGTAGTTCGACAAATACAGCCGTTAGTGACTCTGCATCGCGGGCAGTCCTTATAATGGTTTATTCTCCCTGCAAGTACATTGCATCCGTGGCGAGGTCTGTACTGTTGGAAGTACTAAAGTCAAATGGCAAGAATCATACTGAATATTTTATAGGGACTCTAAATGCGAGATCTTCAGGAAACAAGTTTGGGATTCCGGGTTACCTTCGGATTGTCATATGCTTGATGGGTTTGGCATGTTATTCCAGTCTTCCAAGATATAGGAAACTCATAATTGAACATCAAGGGGTTACAACTCTGCTGGCCTTCATAAGCTGGTTATTCAACAACCCTGTCCACATAAATAGATTGGATGTGGCATCGCATTTGCATAATTCTTTTAATGAGAGGAGTTGTTGCCATCCAGCTACAGAAGACTGGGAAGGGGAGGACATATTTTTGCTTTTTAGTTTGTGGAGCTTAGCTGAGTTGCTACGTCATTTGGATCCAATGAAAGATCATCTGCTTGACAATGAGACAAAATTTTATGAATCTCAATTAGTTAGTGAACTCCAAGCAATCTGCAGATACAGTAGCGCCCCGGGACTAAGCTGGTATGCTGCTTATATTCTTAGTGTTTTTGGACATTATGGTTTCCCAAGTAGAATGGGGGATAGAATTGGGAAAGCACTTACTGAGAATGAGTTTGCTGATTTGGAGCTCAATCTTGTAAATGCGGAATCAATATATGTTCATCGGGTGGTACTTATGGTTAGATGTCCGTCACTGCTCCCTTCTAGAAAACTGCTTGCTAAAGAGAGCACATCAAATTCTGTACATCAGAAGGCAGAGAATAGCGGAATGACTGTAGTTCGTCTCTCTGCTCAGGTGGAACCACAGACATTAATATTGTTGTTAAAATATATATACTTTGGACATCTACAAGCCAGTGATGACCTTGTCAAAAGGTTGAAACTTTTTGCTAAGCACTGTGGATTACATCATCTGTTGCAAATGTTTTGTAAAAGACATCCACAATGGGGCAATGCTATCCCTAGCTTTGATCTTACTCCAGCGCTCGGGCCAGAAGGGCATCATTTTTCGTATGAACTTACTTCCCAATAATTCACTTTATGCATTTGTATGTTATATTAATATTATTCTGTCCTTTTTAAAAAATATATATTATTCTGCTCAATCCCACTTGAGTATTTAGGGAAGAGTCGCACGATGAGCTGTGCTTTGAAGATCGTATTGGACTTGTTATCCAACAGCATTAGCTGTTCACAGCAGACCGTCAATATTTTAGTTAATCAAACTGCTATTATGTTCATTTACATACTGTGGTTCACTGATCATTCACAAGCTATTGGGTGGGAGGGCTGTTATGCTTCCTTAACACGGTTGAGAATTGTACAACCCTGAAGTATTGACTTATAGATGAGAAGAGTTGATTTATATAGACATCTGCATTTGTGCATGCTTTTGGAGTGGGGTAAATAATATATAGCTGAAGAGTGAGCATGTTTAATCTGTGTGTCTTCTTCTGTTTTCTTGTCTAAATTTCCTTTTTTACCTTGCCTTCTGGTCTCAGGGATATCATCTTGGAAGCTAATACTACAAAACTGGAAAATTGGATGTGCAACAATTGCTCATCATCAGTTCCTCATCTACATGCTCATAAAGTTATATTGGGATCTAGTTGTGATTATCTTCAGGCCTTGTTTCGGTCTGGAATGCTGGAAAGGTAATATATGGGTTGTTATATGTTAGAATACATTTTGGTACTATTGTACATATGTAGAGCATTTTGTTGTTGCTTGCTCCAATAAAAGAAGCGAAAATTGATTCTTCTGTAGTAGTTAAGAGAAGCCAGACATGCTCTAAATGCACCTTTTTTGCTCAACTATTATATGCACCTGTATCAATGTTCAGTTAATTCTTGACAATTCATTCTACAATTAACTTCCCTTGTCAGTTCTTAAATTTGATGAAGTACATCGAAGCACAATCCAAATTCTAATAATAAGTTGCTGATAAGGAATGGCTTAGTATTCTCGATCTCTCTGTTTCACCTTGGTCTTTTCTCAGTATGGATGCTAGTAGGATTTTGTCTACTTGAACTATGGTGTGCCACTATTCATCTTATTATACTTCTCCACTTTTTGTAATTTAAAACGCAAACAAGTAAAATTCATTCCTTAACCATTTATTGCATTTGTAAGCACAGAGACGATTTCAGGTTTAATCCATTTTCTTTGTTTAAGCCCTTTTCCATTCAGGCCACAGAATGGTTTGTTGAGCTTTAGAGCCTGAAATCTTGCCGCCATACTGCTCTGAGAATGTTGTCACGATGTTGTTGTGAGTATGATTGTCACTGATTGTTAGTTGTGAGTATGTTTCCCTCAGTTCCCTGTATCTGGTTATGGTAGTTGTCGTTATGAACTGTCTTTTACTATATCTGTGTTTATATGCTGGCCTATCTTGTTGGTTTACGTGGATTAGAACATAGGTCAAGAGTTCATTAGAGTTGTTGAGATCTAATTTTTATGGTTGTCAACTTCCCCATCTTCCCCTTTCTTTTTATTTCAACTGAAATGTTGAATTCTTGTTGCAGCCAATTACAAACTATCAAGGTTCCCGTAAGTTGGGAGTCACTTGTTAAACTGGTTAACTGGTTTTATTCTGATCGGTTGTCCAAGCCCAGTTTTGGCTGTGCATGGGACAATTTGGAAGCAGACAAAAAATTGCACGAAATTCAATCATACATCGAACTCTGTTGGCTGGCTGAGTTTTGGTTCATCAAGGACCTCCAAGAAGAATGCTACGAGGTTTCTGTATCTTGCTTAGATTCGTCTAGAGACTTGGCTGTGAAGATAATCCAGATTGCAGCTAGTTTTACCCAGTGGAATTTGGTTGAAGTTGTGGCAAGTTATATGGCCCCTTCATACCAGAGCCTTCGCATGTCTGGTCAGCTAGATGCTCTGGATGACAATCTCATTGAAATGGTTCGTTCTGCCTCAGTCCAACTTTCTCAAGGCAAAAGGCACTCGTATACCTGATCAAAGTACTCTTCTTTCCTGAGGCTAGGAGATTACATGCCCCGGGTGATTCTACGCAGTGAAGCACGTCGCGTACACTCTTAAATCGGTTGTGGCTACTGATTTTGTAAATTATCTCATCATCATTGATTGATAGAAATTGAAGGCTAGGGAATCTTGAAACTGCGTGCTTTGTACTTTCAGGACGTCATAGAAGAGGAACTAGGATGATAATATATAGGGATTGTGTCAGTACACTTACAGAGCGGCATTTTTCATGAAACCACTAGTGGTTTCTTGTGTTTTTTTCTAAACTATGCGGGCTCTCTAAGCGTATTGAGGTTATCTTTCAGAAAAATAGTAATATATAGGCGTTATTTTTCGTGTATATATAAAGTCCACTGTTCAGTTCGATTTTTGTAACTGGTTATCACGTGGAATTTTTTATGGGCGAAAGCGAAACCACATCCTTCCAGAGGATTTGGTTTTCCAAACAAAAGGAAATGAATATGTGTCGTTTACAAGTTCACTATTTTGTTCATATTTAGCAAGTCTAGCTTATGAGGTGCTTCTCTCTCTCATCCCTTGTTAAGTTGTAACGTGTTTATGTTTCACTAAAACCTCGAAATTAATAATGTTAGGACAAATGAAAATTATTACTTTAAAGAGGTCATGAAAATTATTATTTTAAAGAGGTCATTAAATTATTATTTTGAAAGGTCATTAATTTATCGATGAATAAATTTGACACACGGACGGGAGAATTTTGTTATTTAAATGAGATTATTATTTTAGTGAACATTATTAAATCGAGATCATTATTTTATTGATTATTTAATTATCGAGATTTTATTGTACTATTTTAGCCTAAAATTATACATGGATTATGTACACCACATTTTAATTGCACGAAATGGATTTCGACTCAGTTTGTGAAAGTAATTATGCCCTCAATCTTTTGTTACGTTTTTGCAATTAATTTTTAATAATTACGTTATTTGGTCCATTCATAATAATTCATATATAAATCTTATGTCAACGTTATTTGAAATTAAAAGCAAAAGGTGTTTTCCTATCCACTATGTTTTGCAATATTTCAAATTATATCACGGATAAATAAGTAATGTGATGTTTAAATAAAAGAATTCAAACGTAAAATATCTAATATAGACAAAATTCATGATTAGTGGAAGATTAAAGAAATAATTGAAGTGACAAAAAAGTTTGAAAATGTAATTACGTCAAGATACTAAACAATATTTGTGGTGTAAATATAATTAGCGGTTATTTTGAGCATTTGAATCTTTAAATCAATGTCAAGTTCTTAGCTTAACATAGAGTTTGATTGCAAAATCATTATAGTTAAATGTAGATTGATTTTAAATTACAGTTAGAATCTCAATTTTAAGTTAAAAACTAATGGGCAGAAGCATGATATAGTGTTATACATATAACGCCAATAGTACCATGACACCATGTCATACGGCATGTGTGACACTAGAACCAGACTACCAAGTCACCTCCAACTCTGGACGTATATAGAAGAGCAGTGTTCAATAATCTCCTGAAATTTTTATTACAAAACCATGGGTGCATGCAACATGCAAGGACGATCTAGAAAAAAAAAAATTGACAGGGGCTGTAATAAAAGAAAAATTTTAGTTCGACCAAAATGTTGAAAAAGAAAAATTTTAGTTTGACCAAAGTGTTGAAAAAAATTCGGTTTTTATACATAAATTTTTTTTAACATTTTTCTTATGGGATTAAAATTTGGGCATGCACGGGGCTACAGCCTGTGGGAGCCATTCCTAAATTCATCCATGACAATATAGATTTAAAATATACATGTGTATTAATACAGGCCATATAGGATGAGAATGTTTTCTTACAAATTTTCAATTAGTTTTTAAACATTCTTTACCATTAGAAAGCAGTGGAGGAGAAACAGAAATATTCATCATACCTATTTCCTTCTTTTCTTTTTCTTATTTTCCATTGTCTTTTTAGCTTTGCATCTTTGTTTTATAAATGAATTTATTTTATTGCTTAAAAACACTCCAACGATATCCGAAACATTCATAACTGAAATAACATGGATTCCAAAATATCAGGATTCCTTTTTTTATGCTCTATCATTCCCATGAAGGAATAGTGAAGTGGAAAAGAGCTAATCAGTATTAATTTAAGTATGTGTCTCAACAGGGAAAAAACCACAAGAGTGCAATTAAGCAGCCAAAAAAATAAAAAGCGCACATCACCTCAACATTTCATTATGTTATGCATCATGCATTTAGAATGAGTCTAACAGCGCCTGCAATATCAAAAGAGAGCATTGGTATGAAAGTAGAAACACTCTAAAGCATCAACAACTAAAACTTCGACAGCTTGCACTGTTCAGCCACCCCTTTCATTTAAGAACAGATGAAGGAAAAGAAAAACAAAAAACAGTGACGACCATCTGAGGCATTCCAACAAATTCATTCCTCCCCTCGAATATAAAAGCCTAGAAACATGGGCAATATCTGTACGTTTCTAACTCTACAATGATATTCTACCGGTATTGCACAGCAAAGCACAATAAAAGCTCCAGTCCAGGAAAAGGTGCCACACGATTGATTACACTGTAATAAACACATAACAGCCAGTGCAGTGCGTCTTAGAACATATCAAACTTACTTTTACAGGAAAAACTAGTATCTTTCATCTCTGACAATCATCCTCCGCTAAAGCAAACCAGCGTGAGCACGCCAAGAATACTGATATGCCAATACAGTTTGCAGGTAAATCTATTTTATATCTCCTTCGTAACGTGGCATACGAATTCGAATTCAAAATCACGAGCCACCACTTTCTCCACCTGGGCTACTAAAACCCAGTACAGGCATGGACCGCTGTGCTAATTCCAAGAGTAGTTTCTTCTGCTGCTCACTAGTGTGGGGAAGACTTGCACGCAAGAGCTCAACAGGCATTTCTTTACTGATGGCTCTTGCTACATCAGACCCAATAACAGCTGGCAACGTCTGTCCGAGGAAAGATTGCATAACAAAGTCATATTTATTGAAGCAATACTTTGTCAGAAGACCAAAGAATGCATCAAAAGAGGCCTGCCAAAACGCCCTGTTTGTCATACTGCAACTGGCAGATGCATGAGGATCTGTCAGAATCTGTGTTGCTCTCTCAAGAACAGATTTAAGCAATACAGAAGCTCCATCTCCAGCCGGGCTTCCTACAGGCCGTAGAGGAGGATGTTCTGCGGAGCAAACCACTGATGCAAGGCATGCAGCAAGAGCTTTAAGCTCCATGCCTTGAAGGCACAATGTTACAGTCCTTGCGAGTTTTACTGTAGTTTCACATGCTCCAGGATCAGAAGGAAGTCCACCAAACAAGAATCTCAAATGACGGAAGATGGTCATGCAGACAACTCTAGTAAGTTCACTACTGGGATAAAGAAGCTGAAGGTACCGGGATAGGAGTTTCCGGCCCTTAGGAAGAGAAACCAATCTTAAGAACACAAGATCATCCTCAGGAGCCAAATCCACCGTGTGGCCATTTTTGCCAAGAGGATCTACAAGCTGAAGTGACGATGCTAAACCTTCTAGCAAAACCTGCCTCCTTTGTCTCAACAGGCCCCCACCATCTGGGAGCTGATTAAACCGTAGAAACCGATCAATGTCGTCAATGTCAAGGAGGAGGCAAATGCCATCCTCAATTGTCACCCTAGCTGCAAGCATGGGCTCCTGATCCAAAGGTTTATCGACCACTTGGTGTTCAGCACTATCACTGCCAGATGAATTTGGAGAGTCAACTTCAAGAAGTGGGCGAGGTCTGTGTATGGAAGAGAAAGCAACCCTCCCAAGAGCATCAACCTGGAGAAAAGCATGTGGCTCATTGTTAGCACGAGCTCTGGAAGAACCATCCTTCAAAATTGTCGGGCAGAAATGATGTTTCAACTTTGCACCAGAAAATTTCTTCGCCAGACAACCTTGATGGTAGTAATCATCGACATAAGGATCATTACTGTGAGTAGCAGTTAGCTGCATTCTAAGAATGTTCTCAATTTCATCTGTTGTCATGTACTTGGATTTAAACTTTGGCCAGCCATTATCAATCTTCTGGTTGCCAAAATCAGATGGATGTTGTGAATATTGAAGGCCTTGCCTGCTTCTAAGCATTGACATATTCCTCGGATCTCTTATATCAGACAACCCAAGCACATCCAAGTTGTTCAGCATAGGTGGTGATGGAGGGGGGAGGGGATTCAAATGTGGAGACTGCAATCCCAATAGATGGCCATAGGGTTGCTGAAAAGGGTGCTGCATTCTGTGTTGCTGCAAAGGCTGCTGTGGAGGCATTAACCCATTCGGATGGGGTAACTGTTGGTTCAACATCTTGTTCGGCATGCTAGAACGATCTCCAGGATATAAATTACTTTGGTTCAGCCACTGGTTCTGAAGTCGATTGTTTACTGGAAGCCCATGGGTTGATTGTGCCAAATTTGCACCAAACCGTGACCCATGAGGTAAAGCATTCAATTGAATCTGTGCATTATCGAAAGGAGAAATATTGGGTGAAGAAATTGGCATTTGGTGTCCACCGGGAGGGAATGGAATATTAGGATGGATAGATGGGCTGTTTGGCGAATCTTGTTGCAATCTTCCTCCCGGGGGAGGATATGAAGTGAACGGCGATTTTGGAATAAGAATTGGTTCACTGGAGTTCTGCTGGTATACTTGCTGATGGTTCTGTTGTGGGTGTTGCTGTGGCGGTTCCGGGTATGAAGATGCTCTGTATAAAGACTTGGATTCCATAAACTGGTCAGGGGAAGAATAAAGCTGTGATGACCATCCTTTACTATCCCGAGTGCTTTCAGTGCCAAAAGTTCTCTGTTTGAACCAATTAGAAGACTCCGCCTCTTGTGTCCACTCAGCAGCAGATGAACCTGAAATACATGGTAATATGAGAAAAAAAAAAAAAGAATCACTCGATCAAACAACTAAAGCAACATCTACTTTCTGAAACAGTATAATCTACAGATTCACAGATAACATCTATTGGCAAAAATAGTTTTCAGGGTGACTTATGTGGAATAATTTCAGTCTGAGAGTACATTACAAAAATTATAAACTACGTTAGAATGACTTGAAAATTCCAAAATACAACAAAATTACATAATTCATTGCATGTGGGAAAAGAACTCTATTGAAGCTAAACCATAAAGGTCTAGTTTGTTATAAGCTAAAACAAGCATTAATATGTTTCACGAGATGCAGAATTAATTTGGAAAAATCTCACTATATGATAGTACTAGCAATTTGACACCTTCATTAGTATTAAACTGAGGGTAGGCAAGCAAAGATGAAAGTTGAGGATAAATTAAAATTGGACTTTAAATTCATCGAGCTAAAAAATACTAAATGGACACAAGGTAATAAGAGAAGTACCGATAATTATTAATTTCGCAAAGAAAGTAACTTACAAGTCCTATTTATTCTATGCATAAGTACAGCCCACAATCCCATCAAAGTAGCCAGGGTGCGTGCGTATGTGGCAAGGGAGGCCACATATATACAATATAATGATAAGAATAGCAACTAATCCAAATATCGTACAATAATTCATATCCAGTTCCTATACAAGTCTCTATTCATGCAATTGATGGAGTTAACTCATAGTAAGTTGTAAAATTTTACGTTATAAGACCCCTAATCTTATAATATGATATCATTCTCCATCATCTGGACTTAATTTTAAAGATTCCCGAGAAGTGTAAATCTACCACTCTCTACTTGAAGCATTTAATAAGCTAAAAAGAAAATGGAAGGAAAGACACTTATTTCAAGGCATCCATAGAATAAAGCTGGAGTCTTCTAGGGGTGTGTAAATGAGTTGCCAATTAAATATTGGGAAGTTCAAGCCGCAGCTGAATTATAACAGGAAGCCAACATGAGCTTTCTGAATTGCACTTGAGCTACAATTGAAATTAGCAGTCAACTACCTAACAAAAAATAGTCCAGCTCAATACTCAGACTATCATCTCTTTTTTGATAAGATAAAAAAATCATTAATAGGAGAAAGAAATAAAAATACTAGAGGACCGGGAATCCTTGGCATAACTAGGATGGATAACAAATAACTAAAAGCATCTCCAACAGCCTCTCTATTTTTAAAAAGCATATTCTATCAAATAGAGAGCGTCTATAGATATAAAGAGAGAAATTTTTTACACTCCAACACACGCTTTATTGTAGCTCTTTATTTTACCCTTTTCAAGAAAATTTTACTGTTTTCTCCCATTTAAATTTAATGGTAACATTTTTAAATATCAAGGACCAATGTTTGATCCTCTTTATCAAAATACATTATAATCCCACCTACGACTGATTTGATTACTGATTTGACAACTACTCATTTATAACCACAAATTTCAAACTTCTACTAAATCTACACTACTCATTTCACCTCTTTATAATTTCTCTTTAAAAATCAACTACCATAAATTGAATCAAACAGACACTAGTTTGTATTATAAAAGGAGTAGAAAATGGGAAATTGTACCCATTTAATTATATAGTGGGTCGCCAAACCTACTCTCTAAATTAAAATTTTAATTTAGAGAGACCATTGGAGAAGAATTTTATCACTTGACTCTTTATTGTGAGTTTAAAGAATCATTTGGAGATGTTCCATCCTAGCTATATATCTCAGATTCTTGAACAACAAGTAACAGTAGACTTGGCTTGCAGAATGATAGGCAAGAAAATCTACCCCACAGGCAAACATTTTGAAACTCCACAACTAAAAAGTTGACTTTTTTTTTTTCCAACTGACTATTTATTATAACTTGCGAAAACTATAACATTCTTTGTAGAACTTCATGTGTATCTGAACCTGTGAATCTGTAAATACATAATGCATAAAGGCATTCACTGGCATGTGCATGCATGCTAGTTTCCACATATGCATTATATGAGAAATAGATCCCATGGAGATTAACAAAAAAACTTTGAGATCAAGTCTAGAGAAGCTTGGCTTATGTAGATAAACTGAAAAGAAATCCTATGCGATATAACGACGTCAGCTGTATATGGTAACACCATTTCCTTTACCATCATCTCTAAATGGATACTAACAAGCGAGATTCGCCAAGGAAACTCCCGACTCAGAAGGCATAATTGGGAATTCACGCTTATGTATTGATGTGTTTCAAGGTGCAACCCTCAAGGCTAACCAATTACAAAAATGTCACAAACCAATAAAATTCTTCAATGAGACAATAAATAAATTTAGAAGTCTTGAAACAAGGATTCATCTTAAGCCTCCCATATGCAAAGGTCATGATTGCAAATCTTGGGGACACCTTAGAAATTTGTCAAGGAAGGACCCAAAAGGAGCAATATGCAAGTATAACGGCCATGAGACAACCTCAGTGTGGTCTTTCTGTAAATACTCGAGTTTAACCTGCAACCTTTATGTATCCACTTAATTGTTCTTCACAAATTTCCATCGCGTCCCAAAGAGTCAAATTCTTAACCTCTCAGAAGATCCATTATGAGAGACTTAGGCCATATTAGCAAACAATTTCTATTTCAACAAATCTCCACTAATTCTCATAAACTCTATTTTAATTTAAAGATAGAAATGTTTGCTAACAGGGGCTTAAATAGAACCTATTACCAATTGAACTAGCAACACTTCATGCAAACCACCATTTTTTTGATAGCAAGTACAAAATTTCTCCATTTCTCCCTTTCACTCATTTATTCAGATCAAAGGTTATCATGTGCATCATCAGTTAAGTATACTCTCCAACTCATGCAATCTTACATGATGTCACTGGCTGATTAGGTCCACCTGGTATTAACTTCCAATCTAAGGCCAAGAACTCAAATAGGCAGGGCCTAAAGTAAGTATTCCTGGGCCTAACCCTCAAAGGAGGGTACGCATGAGTAATGATGCATGGAATAGCGTTGAACCTAATGAATAAATATAAGGGAAATATGGAGAAATTTGTGAATGTTAGAAGTCTAACTTGCAAACAAACATATATCATGTTAATAAAGTAGTAAATGGTATATTCCCAAATCACGTAACATAACATAACTATAATCTATCGTCAGAGATTTAGATGAGCCTTACATATCACTACTAATCGTCTAACAGAACTTCTAAGAGAATCATCAGCGTGTTTCATTCTCTTGTGATCATCATCACTGTTATTTTCTTCTCCCCTCCAGATGCATTCTTCATTCCCATTTTCATTTCCTTTCTGTGTGCATAAGCGGAACAAAACTTTTAACACATGATAGGCTAGCTAAAAAATTCTAAGGCATATAATAAAGGCCTATTAAAGGAAGGACAGACAAACAAACACCTTAGTCTGTGACATGCTAAGACTTTGACGCATAATCCTCACAAGTGGCAATTATGGATATCTTTCAGGCATGTATCGCCTCACGAAACAAGTCACGTTGCGCAAGTATCAGATGTTCAGTTAAACAATCAACATGCAAAGTAATTTAGAGATAACAAATATGTCATACAGACTAAACCTCGTGGAGATTCACATGTGAGGAGATTCTACCATTAATCAGGTAGGCAAGATGGGGACGACTTTAAATATATCATCACGTCAGGTACGAGGACCGTAAGCCCCATCTAAACCAACCCACTTATGCTTGTGTTTGCAAACTCATTTTTCTTCTAACTTTCTCCTACTTTTTTAAATTTGAATTTGATCAAACTAATCATATCCGTATATCTCTTGGGACCCATCTGTAATAACAAATCTCAACCATTCAACCTCACTCATTCTCTCTCTTATTTCACATAAAAATACATTTTTAGGAGTTTGCAAACACCTGCTATATCTTTAGAAAAGATAACAGGACAACTTATAATTCAATAAAAAAATCTCCATACCCAGGGTTGTAAAGAAGGCAGAGGGGATATTCCCTCCCCCACCCTGCCCAACTCCATTTAACAAGGGATCTTCGGTAAAAGTACTTCCAGAATACAACTTCATGTGGGTTCAACCATATCACAATTATCAAGATTATGACAAAAAACAAAATCAGTTAAATCCAAAATAAAAAGGATGAAGTTAAATAAATTATTAACAAATACATTCACAAAAGCCCTGTAAATGGATGGCACGAATATTTTGATATTACTGCACTCACATTCTCTGGATCTGTCATCTTCAATAGGCCCATTAACACCTCTGTTCAGCTGTAGATTAGAAACCAAAAGAGATTAAAGACTGCATGAGATAACAATGCTTCTATTCAGTAGGTGATTAAGAAACTAATTTACCATTCCATGAGAATTATCTACAAATGGTAAACGAAGGCTAATGATAAGGCCAAGAATCAGAATACTGGTGGATATGAAACACATGAAAGTGACACCATCAGGATCATCCCTCAAAAATCTTTACAGACTAAGTTACAGTATTGTGTTAATAAAAGGAATAAAACTTATGAATTAACAAAATTAGAAGTGGTAGTTTAATGCTATTGCCAGAGATGCAAAATCAAGCTCTGTGTTACTTAATTATTCCAGGCACCAATCAACAATGAATATAAACAGAAAACATATTTGTTTACCATACGATCATATGAAGTAATTTTAAATACATCTTACCCAGTCAACTCCGGTAATCATCTATAAGAAGTCGAGGAGAGGAGCAATTAATAAATAGTCTAGGAAATACCGGAAAGACCAAACTCTGGGATCAGATATAATATTCAAATCTAATTTCACTTTATTCAATTATTATGGAAACAATTGTAGCATCCATGTAGCCTCACCTTCGAGAAAGTGCTAGCAAGATCATCGATTTCGGACGAAAACTCCACTGCATCACCCTGCAAAGAGCAGCCACAATAAACACTAAGAATTTAATAACACCAATAGCAGTCAATTGCTGCCTCCACCTTAGCTTGCCCATTGAAAGAGGTTTGTAATTCTTCAGAACAGTGCATTTGCCATGTGTGTACTTATTTAGTCATGCTTTCCGGTTTGTAATTTATACGCATGGAGGAGGAAACAAACATGAATTATCATCTGAAAACAGCAAAATAAAAAGATCTAAAGAAACCTCTTCTCTATCAAAAAGAAACTCCTCATCATCAACGCCAGCAGGAAGGAGATCGTCCTCTTCATCTTCAAATCCCCCTAGCTCAACTTCCTCAACCACATTGTTGTTCTCAAAGAATGCATACTGTGATGCATCAAATACCGCATTGCCTACACCACCAAACAGATTAAACTAAAACACAGTCGTTCTCTAAACAATTCACAGAACTCTTTAAATCACAAATGTTTCCTATGTAGCAACATCTATAAATCAGAGCACACAGTGCATGGTAACAATACTAAATTTATATACTGGCAGTGAGATGCTAATAACATCAAAACAGAAATAAAATAAAAAGAAGATATGTTATATTTTCTTACAAAGTCCCAGAGAACAACTTGTCAAAAAATTTAAAATTTAACCATTGAGTCAATCGTAAGCAACAATAAGCCAAGCCCTATACAGCGCATTGTTAAACTGCGAATCAACAACTTTTTGTAAATACTTCTTTTACCCCATCCAAAATCCACTAAAAAATAAAGTTAAAGAAATCATAAGAAATGAAGTCAAGAAATTATACAGACAAGCTTATACATATCGCAAACTAAATTCAAACTGTAAAATATCAACTAAACAGCAGTAGCTAACCTGTTGGATTTGAACCAAATGCTTCAAGATCCCGAGGATTAGCGGACTCCTGAATACTGTCCCCCCCTCCAAATCCATCCATCTTAATTTCCTCTACTTCAACAAAAAACCCCAGATAACATTTAACACCCTCCGAAACTAGCAATAAACGGAAAATTTTCTTTAACCCAAAAAAAATAATAAGGAGAAAATAAAAAATTTAATTCAACTGGGAATTGCAAAAAGGGAACCTAAATCTAAAACCCTAGAAACCGCAGCTCAAAATAAAAGGTCAAACTGTCGACGTAATAATCTGAGAAGACGAAAGATAACGTGGATAAATTTGGTATTTCTGCCGATAGAATCATGAATGAAACGAATGAAAATATGCGTGAAATGAATGAAGAATGAATACGAAATTTGCACTATAAGTCCTCTTCTTATTGAACTAATACAAAATTAGTATACCACTTTTGCAGTGGATCCGAGAGTAAATCCATCTACTACTAAAAATAATAATATAATATAATATAATAATAACAATAACCTATATCTATATCTATTGTTATTATTATATAATTATATAATTAAGAGAATTAAGTCTCAGTACCTTTATTACCGCATTTTTCCCGTTCAAATTTCTTGGTATAATTTGTGGTAAATTGAACATTTTTTTAAAGATAAAGCTAAAATTGGAATATTCTCCTTAATCTTCTCTTTTTTCCCCAAAATTTGAATTATCTATAATTGGGATCTAGATATATTTATTCATAATCCATAATTTTGAATATTTCAGCTAATTGAAACATTCCTAATCTTTCAATTCTGAAAATCGTGATATTCTCTTTAACATTAAAACGCATGAAAAATTGTGTTTCAAAACAACTTATTATATTCTTAACAATGTTATTGGGGAATATTTTAATGGTATAATTGTGTTTTGTATAATAATTCCCATGATAATAATTTGAAAAATTGATTTTAATTTTTTTATATGGCTTTCATTAAGTTTTCTCATTTTGATTATAAATATAATTTATTATTTCAGTAAATTATACTTGAGTGTCGTAACAGTGTGACAAAAACCTCTCGAAGGTTTTGTAACAAATTTTAGGGCCCGGTCTTTGAATATTATCATTTATCGAAATATTTTCAAAATTTATTAGGGTGCATACTAAATTGTAATGTAAACTTTGTATAGAAATCTGTTTTATTGGTTTTAAAATAGTATAAATCTATTTAAAAGACTAATCTTATTATAGTTAAATTCTTTTCAAGGAGATTATATTTTGATTCGTCATTAAATGTTTATATTCAATATTAAATTTTTTATTTATTTTGATTTTCTTATATTTCTGTTCATTTGGTTTCCCTGTGCAATGCACAGGCAAGAGACTAGTATACTTAAAAGCGATACCAATTTCTTTTTCTATTTTCCCTCCTAAATGCACCTTCTAAATTGGTCGATGTCATCTTAGCCATTGGTTTGCTTCATTAAATCTTGGACATTGATTTTATTTTATTTTTTATTTTTTTCAGTTTTTGGTTTTGACGTATTTTTTTATTTGCTACCGTACACTCCCCTTATCCCTTTTCTCTACATTTCACATCGACGCCCATCTCAATCCCCAATATTCATTCTGTTTCTTGTGGATTGTGGAGGATTTTTCATCCGATTCAACTGTGTACCTTTGTTGTTTTGCGAATACACTGGATTTGATATACATTATATCGTTGTATTTGTGGTGATTTGGGCATTTCGTGTCAATATTTCACCCAATTTTGATCTGCTTCTTTCCGACATTTATCTAATTTAGTGGATTGTGTGATCGTCTTCTAGATACACTGCGTTTTAGATAGAGGATATAGTTTTCTGATATTCAGCATTCGAATTGGGCATGAGGTGGTTGCTATGTCATTCAGTTGATGTAGATTGTATATTTTTCTATTTTTGATCAAATAAGTTGTTTCCTATTGATTGATTTCGATATTGACGGCTAGGGTTCTCTTTTATTTCAAAACATTCTTCCTTAATTGAATGAGCTACTGCTATTGATTGATTTTGATTTTGACGGCTAAGGTTTTCTTTTATTTCGACACATTTTCCCATTAATTGAATGAGCTACCAGATCCCTTTATTTGAAATGAAGAAATCTATATCAGGTAAATTTTTTTGTCAATTCTTAAATTCAGAACCCTAATATTTTGTTTTATTTTATATGCAGTTATCCTGATTATCTTTGGGAGATATAACTATTGTGATAAGGATGATCAAAAGGAATAAAATCCTCACAATATTTTTTCACCAGTTTATAATTGATAGCTTCTTTTTTACCGGGTAAGGTTGTTTCAATTTTGTTAACTATCACTTTCTTAATTGGATTCCGTTTTATATATTCCTAATCCATTTGCAATTCTAATATTTTGTAATATTTTAAAAGTCGTGTTTAATTGCCTGTTTAATTTAGAGAACCCAATTTGAGTAGGTCTGCTTCTCTTTGTTTTATTTGACCCCTTTTACGTGGACTCCTAATCTTAATTCAATTCTAATTTAAAAATCCTACATAAATTTATTTTCTAATATTTAGGAAAGTTTATGTTATCCCTAATTGATTGGCATTATCCTACCGTAAGTAGGGCTCATTTTTTTTTGGGTATTTAATTAAACTTTTTTACCTATTAATTACAACACACGAATTAAACTTACATTTACTCTCCTCTGCAAAATACTTTTCCCTTCTCTTGCCATAGAAGTCAGTAGCCTCTTTTGCTCCGTGCTTTTTTTTTTTTTTTTTCAACAATTGAATCATATATATGCTTATCTATTAGTTCAAAAACATATAGTTTATATGGTCTCTGTTAAATTTAATCTTGCCGATATGACCGTTGAGCTACAAAAAAAATGCTGCATTCCTACTTCAAGTCTCACGCAAGTGGTCCGTGCCATTCCACAATAGAGATTTGGGTATTCGTGTGGTTGAATCGGTCTTAATGGATGAGCGCGTACGCTTTCTATTTTTATGAATGTTATTATTTTTTTCGGTTTATATGTTTAGATATTGAGATGTCCCCATTGTCTTGATTTTTCATCAGTTATATGCTGACATAAAACACTGCCTCAGTTACAACTGCCTCAAAATTTCATTTTCACTGGATTGGGAAATTTTAATTGACAATTTTTAGCTGCTCATATCACTTCATATGGGAGTGTTTGGCTACAAACACAATAGATATTGGTTTTATTTTTCTTACTTTATTCTTAACAATTATAAATACTTTGCATGGAGCTTTTCATTGCGAATGCATTTTTTAAATATACGTAGCAGATCTTCAATTCATATTGTGCATTTTTTACTTTTGGTTTAACTTAGTATTGTTTTGTAATTTAATATCTTGCACGGCGGTTGGTTCAATTCTTATTCTAGTGTCAACTCTTTGGTTGAGTTGGCATGTAGACATTGCTTCTTGATTTTGACTCTATGATTGATTTTTGTGTATTTCTAATGGTATGTGTTATTGTATTGGACTCTATATTGCTTGGTATAAACTTGAGCAGATGTTTAGATCGCTGCGCTATTGTTAAACTAAATATTACTATTGGTATATCTCCCCACTCTCATGTTGTAGTATATTTTCCTTTACATACCCATGTTAGTGCTGACCTTCAATTGCTGTAATGTATAATGACAGGTTATACAAGATTAACATCTTTCCAGATACGGCTTGCAGGAATAGTGTCCTTATTGCAAGTGTTGTGATACAAGCTTCCCCTAGAATATTGCCCGGCAATCCCACAGTAAGCTTGGTCTATATATTACATTCATACCAATTCTTAATAATAATTTCAGGTTCATTTACTTGGTTTAACTCAATTTTCTCCAGAATTTTACTCATACGACCATCTGATCAGATGCGCAGATAATTGGTCCCCCTAAAGGTTGAATTAATCGATAATGATGTATGCATTATTGCTAACTTCAAATAGTGGACACAATTGCTGTGTTTTGACGTTCACTCTCTGTTGGGAGATTCCTTGGGAATTTGCGAAGATTACTCATGTGTGGTGAAATCAGATCCTATGTTTCTATGTTTCATATTTGTATAAGGGTCGACACTGCCTTTGTTTCATTGTAACAAGTACATGTTAATTGTAAAATGATTTTAATATGTCAAACATGCCATGCAATATCATTTTTTGGAAAATGATTAGTACAACGGCAGAGAGGTTTGCATGTGTATCTGACTAAATTTCCATATCTTCATGCAGTGAGGAGATAATAATTCAATTAATTGACATGGTGAATATATATAATAATTATAGTGTATAATAAAATATGAAACAAGATTAACTGTTTGTACTCACAAACACGTCAAACAAATATATTAATATATTAAAGTATTTTTATACAGAAAATGAGTACAACTCTTGCATTGTATAATTTAATGGATTGAGGCATTCTGTGCAACACAGGGGTGAAAACGCTAGTAATATAGAAAGGCACTTATTAAGTGCCTTTCATCTTTTTCCAGCCGATTTGCGTTCCGGTAACACTCGTAGTCAGCCTTTCTACAGTAAAGGTTCGTCTTTTTCGCAATTTTTTTTTTTTGGCTTTTTTTTCACGATGTCTTATTTATTCCCCATATATCCCTTTTTCTTCTCTATTTGCCTGCAAGTTTCCGTTCTTGGCTTCGATACATTTCTCTTTTGTGATTATCGTATCTCTTTGGTTATGCTTTACATTGTAAATCACATTCAAATCTTCTCCAATGTTTGCCCATACTCTTTTTCAGTCATATCTTTTCTTATTTCAAATTTTTGGTAATTCCTTGATTGAAGGTATCTATACTTAGCGCAATTGTTCGGAAAGTGATTTTGCCAACAAATTGATTTGCTTGATTTGCTCAACAATTAGTTCAATATCTGATATTTACCTTCAATATCCTTTCTCGTTTATGCCTCTACTAATTCATTTTTACTCTTCAATTCAATTCAATTTTAATATCAATGACAGTAAGCAAAATGAGGCAATGCATTTCGATTGTGTTTTAATGCTTTGCTTATTGAAATAGTTATTCTTTGTTGTTGCAATCTCCTTTTTAGTATGTATTTTTTTCTGATGTTGGTTTTATTGAATGGTTTAATATTAAGTTCTTTTTATCCTATTATTACTATGCAAGTTTTTATCCTGTTATTAATAAGCACTATTATGATGCGTTTGATGGCAAAACTTGAGTCCCAGTTTCTTTCACTTCATCTAAGGGTTTTTTATTCAATCATTGCTACATCACCGGATAAATCATTAATATCTTTGACAAGTTGAAATGCAGTGATTTCAATTGCCCATTAGTTCCATCCTTTTGATTGTTTGAAAAATGCCTGCATCAATTTGGACAATGTATTAGAGTTACTTCCATTTCAAAGTACTCCATAATATATCTTGGACTCTTTTTCATTTTTAAATATTCATAAGTTTCGGTTTTATTATATTTATACTTGTTTCTATTAGAATTTGTCTTCTCGTGCATCGCACGGGTGCATGATCACTAGTATTGAATGAGAGAAGATGACTTGTAAAGGAACCAAATGACTTATGAAGGCTGAATATTTTGAGACGAAGGCAAACAAATTCACTCTTTTTTTATCTATACAGGAGAAAACCTCCTTTATAGTGATAAAAGATAATGACATTTATAAATTTCCACTTCACATTTTTGCTAGAACTAAAACCACAGGAAGATAACAGAAAGATCACTGTAATTTCTCAAGTTGGGTTGGCATGTTATGAAATTTTTATCATGTCATAAAGTTGAAGTTTATAGATATATTTACATATATAAAGACTGTTGCTCACTTGCTCTGCCATAATTGTGGTCTATGCAAAATCCCCAAATATACATGTACAAGTGGAGGTTTTTGAGCATTAGACTCATTGGTTCAGTGTTCGTTTGCGAACTCATTTTAATGATAAATAAAAGAGAGAATGAGTGGTAATGTTCTTTATAAATTGATTGCGAAGGTGTTGGCTAATAGGTTGAGAAGAGTACTTCCATGAATTATTGTGCCGGGA
This sequence comes from Nyctanthes arbor-tristis, assembly GCA_963692815.1. Classification (NCBI taxonomy): domain Eukaryota; kingdom Viridiplantae; phylum Streptophyta; class Magnoliopsida; order Lamiales; family Oleaceae; genus Nyctanthes; species Nyctanthes arbor-tristis. The sequence continues at coordinate 40,304 of CAVNYN010212846.1, forward strand.
AGGAATATCACTGATAATGTTTTGATCGCTTATGAAGTAATTCATTATATGAAAAGAAAATATAAAGGGCGCAAAGGAGTAGTGGCTATGAAAATAGATATTAGCAAGGCATATGATCGAGTGGATTGGGAGCTCCTTAAGAAGACCATGGGAAAGTTACGATTTCATACAAATTGGATAGACCTCGTTATGCTGTGTGTTACGACGGTGAGTTATTCGACATTGGTTAATGGAAGAGAGGTGAGGCCTATACTTCCTACACAAGGTCTTAGCCAAGGCAATCCTCTCTCGCCTTACCTTTTTATCATATATGCCGAAGGTCTATCAACTCTTATCCAGGCTGCAGAAAAAAAAGAAGTGATATATGGTTGCAAAATACCGAGAAGAGCACCTTGCATTTCGCATTTGTTCTTCGCGGATGACAGTTTCTATTTTTTAGGGCGATGGGGGAGGAAGCCCGAAAAATGAAGAATATTTTAAGAAAATTTGACAATACATCATGCCAAATGTCTGGTGTCTTATTCATCTCAAATGTCACACAAATGGGTCGGCATATAACTTCAAGGATTCTTGGAGTTACTAATTCTCTCAACACAAGAAAACATCTCTGGTTGCCATTGCAAGTTGAAAGGAAGAAAAAAGAAGTATATAGCTTTTTGAGGGAACATTTATGGAAAAGAATGCAATGATGGACAGGGACGCTATTATCAAAAGTAGGTAGGACGGTAGTGGTTAAAACGGTAGTTCAAGCAATCCCCACTTACTGTATGTCTATTTTCCTTCTTCCAATATCTTATGTCAGGAATTACAAAGGATGATAAATTCTTTTTGGTAGGGTTCAAAGTCAGATGGCAGTAGAGGAATCAACTAGTATTGTTGGGATCGATTATATGTAAGGAATGAGCTAAGAGGTATGGGATTTCCCAATATATATGCCTTCAATCTAGTAACGGTTAGGAACCCAATGCTCTTGTCAGCCATCTTCTCAAAGCAAGATATTTCCCTCAAAAGGATTTTTTTAATGCAAAACTAGGTTATAACCCGAGTTATACATGGAGGAGCATATGGTCTTCATTTGTGGTATTGGAGAAAGAGTGTAGGTGGCGAGTGGGTAATGGCAGGAGTATCAATGTATGGAAGGACCCATGGGTTAGAAGAGACGCTAATTCTAGAGTGGAAACATTAACTTGTCCTGGGCTGGAGAATATGAAGGTGAATGATCTCATTCTGCTAGACTCTCAAGCATGGAATATTGATGTTCTCCAAGATCCATTCACAGTAAGAGATGTTAATGTAATTATTATTAAAATTCCTCTGAGCTTTATTCCCCAGCCTGATCAATAGGTATGGCGGCATAGCAAACACGGTATTATTTGGTAAAGTTAGGATATCATGTGGCCATGGATATTGAGATGAGTACCAAGAAACAGGGGATTGGAAGAAGATCTAGAAATTATGTATTCTACCAAAAATTCAGATGTTTATCTAGCAAGCATGTCGTGATTGTCTTCATACCCATAACTAAATAAAAAATTCAAATGAAAATTTTACAAGAAAAAATGGATTTCATTGAGGCCAGTTATCACGCTCACCCTCAGTTGGCTCCACTATTGCCCATTGGTTGTCTCATATCATAATAGATGACTTGCGTATGGAATATTTGTTATGATATTTCTTTCTCATTCAGTGTTCGTTCCTTTTTCCCTTTTTTCTTCCACCCTTTTCCTTCTCCTGTTTTTTAAAGGTTCATTTTGCGATTAATTATAATTAAACCGCACCCATCTTTGGATCATTTGCATCATTTTTGTCTGAATTTATGAAATTAGTCTCGTCTCCAACCCAGTGGACCAAGATTTTACACCAAAAAATCCAATTACCATTATTTTATTGTTATTATTTATTTTTTACTTAATTTTAATTGTAAATTCATTATTTTATTCTATCATTTACAAATAATTTAAACTATAAAAAAACTTTAACAATGTAAACTGATTAGTCAAAAATCAAAATAAAATTGCACGGTTGTAAATTAAACAGTTTACTTTTATCTAACTAAAAATTAAAAGATTTCATGAGTGAAGCTATGCTATGACTTTAAAAGCGATCCACTTAGGAATGGCATTAAATACAATAATAGACTAGTAAAACCACCCGCTGTGTAATGCACGGGTGGAAAAATATATTAAAATATATTATTAGATAGTTGCATAATAAATATGCAAAAAACATAAATATACATTAATTAAATCAATAAGATCAATGGACTTTGTAACTGTGAAGTTCAAGATCGTTGAGAAGATAATCTACATTCTTACATCTAATCTCTCGTACATCTGCAATAATGAGAAAAATCTATTACCATCGTTCAATATATTCAAAAACGTATGTTCAATGACAAATGTACAATATTATCAAATTTAAATATGTCATCTCTATAATTAAAGTTAGCTATAAAATATAAGAACTTCCAACCCAAAAAATAGATCATGAAAGATAAAATACGAGTCGAACAACATATTATAAGTATTAAAAATATTTTTTGTAAACATCTTTTCGTATAATTTTTAGAAAAATAAAATATGATAAGAATTCAAATAGAAAAATGTGTTATAATCTACATTGAATTTATTAAGTCATTACCAACCCAAGGCATTGTATTTTACGCCAAATCTAAATTTTTAGATATCATACAGTTCAATTGAAGCTATGTCAGATATAGAGGTGATTGCGAAAAGAAGTTACGTTTCTCGCACAATAAAAGAATAAATCTTCAAATCTAACCTCAAGCAGTGAAAAGGCCTAACAAAAAAAAAAAAAAAAGGTAAAGTGGTTAAGGCTTGGGACGTTAAACTCAAATGTCACATATTCAAATCTTCTTTGAGCTCCTTCACAAAAGTTTTTGTCACATAAATGAAGAAAACTAGACAACTACCGTAAGATTTTTCAAATAAAAAAGAGGAAAAAATTGCAATACAAAAGCTACCTAGACTTACTTTTCTTAATTAATTAATACACCCTTCGTCCCACAAAGATATTCTCCGTTTCGTTTTATATCCGTCTCAAATTATATTCTCATTTCCTTAAATAAATTTTTAGTTTTCTAATATAATCTTATTTACGGTGCATGGAAATCAACAACAAAAATGAAATAAAGTGAAATATTAAGTAAACTAAGGGTATATTAGGGAATATATTCTTAAATTTACATTTCCAATAATATTAAGGGAAAATATATTCACATCAAAATTTTTATTAACTGCACTACATTTTCATTGTATTGAAAATCCTTAACTTTATTCTTCATGACATTATGACTCTTAATATCTTTGTTTTCTTATTTCATAATATTACTGTTTAATTAAATCTTCTTATTTTTAATAATAATTTTCATTCAAAAAATTTTGGTAATATATACCTTCAAATAATAAGAAAATTATATTTTTTACTTTTATATATTTCACTATTTCACTTATTTAAAATATTTAGTGTTTCTTTTAACAGAATTTCACAAGATAAACATCATTGTATATAAGATGTAATAAACATTAAAGAATTATATATAAAATTATGATGTAAAAAAGCTAAAGTCCTAAATTTGAAAATTTGTAAAGCTAAAGGATGTTAAATATAATTGGTATATGATGTAGTTAGTAAACTTTGTAGTGTAAATATAACTTCCCTAATATTAATTAAGTTTTCTTAATCTGTATGAAAAATGAAAGGGGAATATCTTTATCGAACAGAGGGAATATATAGAATAGAATATAGATGCAGATTTTCAAAAATCCTAATAAAACAAAAAATTGAAAAAATATAAAATACATAAAAAAGTATTTAAATAATATTAAACCCACCAACACATATGGTGGGATGGTGAATGGACAAATTAAGAGAGATTAGGGGTTGTTTTAGAATTAGTCTTTCAAATTTGATATTTTAATTTTACGCCAATTTTAAAGTACGAAACTTATAAAAAATTATTTATTAATGAAAAGCCTAACCAAAAAAAAAAGGGCAAAGTGGTTTAAGATGCTAAACTCAAATGTCACAAGTTCAGATCTTCTTTGAGTTCCTTCACAAAAGTTTTTGTCTTGCAAATGAAGAAAATTATAACAATTACTGTAAGATTTACCAAATAAAAAAGGTAGAAAAATTGCGGGACAAATTGTACTGAAGTTTTTTTCATGTCAATGAAGAAAATTAGAACAATTACTGTAAGATTTACTAAAAAAAAGACAGGAAAATCACGGTACAAAAAGTAACGATTTAGTTCTCTTAATTAATTTATAGATAGATATAGATTACTTAACACAATGAAAAAGAAATCTGATGAATATAATAAAATGCTTCAAATAATTACGGGGATCTAGGGTAGGAATCGCAAAGGGATGGGAAATATCCGAACCCAATGTGGAATCGACATGAATGGGGTGGAGATTTCCTGAATTAATTGGGGATGCATGGAATAGAGATGGGTGAAAATTCATCCCCAAAGTGGGACCACAGGATCATCGTCCTCGACCATTCCCCACCCCGTTTAAATTTTATTTTACTTTATTTTACCAACAAGCCCATTTTGTGAAAATCCATGAAATCAAAGTTCACAAAATGTTTCTCAAGCAATTCTCATTCCAAAGAACTAAATGATAATATATTAGTTAAAGCATAAAAAGGGTGGACGCTTAATTTGGTTTTTAGAAAGTCAACTATATAATTCCAGAATTCTTGGAGAATGTGATACCATCTGAACTTATTATGAACGAGCGTAATTAGGTCTTATTTATAAAAATCATAGAAGTGTTAAGATGGGTGGCCCACTCTAACCCGCCCAAGCCCACTAGGAAAAGCCAGGGACTGTGGGTCGGCCCTAGCTGGTTGGTCCAAGTTGGGGGCTGTTACCTGTTGTTCACCGAGGGGCCTAATTTAGATAACCCGGCGAGTGGTTAACCCACTGGCCTATATAAAAACCAAATTAAAATGTAAAAAGCTTATTGCAGCAAGGCGCTGCAGACGGCATGCGCCACTTATAAATTTAAAGTTTTTTTAATTGTCATGTCAATTATCAATAGTTGGGACTTGAGATACTATAAGTTTATAACTATAGTGATGCAAATTAATGAATAGTTGTTTGTGTTGTAATGTTTTAATTTTCAAAAGTTTAAGTGTTAAAATATTTGAAGTTTATTGTTAAAAAATTTAATTTTATCTTGTTATATGTTTACTTTTTAATTAGAATTTAAAAATCTAAAAGACTAGTGATATATCTCTGAAACATGTGGCAAATTTCCCATTGAAATATTTCAACTGTAATGTATTTATCATAAAACTAGTAACGGTACATGCGTCGCACGTGTTGATAATTTCACGTGTGTAACTATCTCGGCAATTAAGGCGAACTTATATGTTATTTTTCTAATGTCGTTAAAAGAAAACAAGTAAAAATTATATACTATAGGAGAAGATCACATGTACAGTAAAGACACTGATCAAAATCCCAGAAAACGTCATGGATATTTTTTTGCCCACAAGTTTAAAACTTCAACCAATTTCTCTAATTTTATACTTACACAAAAAAATTTCGAGCGCATGTCCAAATAGGGATTGATTTAATTCACCTATTGGTTAGCTATATGCATTCATGTATTTGTTGTCCATGTAAATCAAATGACAAACTTAATTACACATGAGACAAAGTTATATATAATGATAGCAAGAAAGAGCAGTAAGATTGTGGTAAAATTTAAGTTTGATTATCTAATATATGATACTATCTTATTTTAGATTAATCTATTAAGGCCCAACTAAAGAGGAAAAAAGCCCAACCAAAGAGGGGAGAAAATGCACAAATGGAAGAAATAGTGGAGGACGATATGCCCCACGCCTTCATTCTTATTATACCACTACTATATAAAAGGTGAGATGAGTGTAAAACATTTATTTTCCACTTCTATTCCTACCATTTTTTTCAATTTCCAAAAATGCCATTATAATTTATTAATTCTTATGAATGTTTTATTACATGGAGGTATATATGTATATTAATTGATTATTTAATATGATATAATCAATTTTGATAACATGATAATCATGATGTTATATAGTTGTTTCAACATTATTCTTAATTTTTGTGTTATTTGTTTCGTTATTATTGCTTATCATTTTTTTTATAACTTTAGTTTATCCATTTGACTCTTGTCATGTCATTCTTATAAAACATCCTAACGTACAAAATAATACAAATTAATGGTGAATTTGAGTTAAATGGAAGTCATACATACTTTATCTAACTATAATTATTATAACCTAATAAAAATATTTATTAATTAATTACGTTTTTGTGCATATTCCTTGAATCTAATTTTATTTTAATTTTTTGTTTATCACACTTTATTCTTCTAATATTTTATTAAATATATATTTAGATAAAATTGACAAAGAAGAATTTTCAAAACAAAGTGCAACGCACGTTGGTTCCATCTAGTATGGTAAAGATTTAAATGTAATATGTGGCCTCAAAAAAAAAAAAAAAAAGAGGCCCATATGGGCCATATAGGTAGACTGGGCCTTGGATAAAAAAATCTGGGCCGATCCAGCTTGGACCGAAAGCCCATTTGTGCGGGCTATTTTCCATTACCCGCCTGGCCTGGTCGCAAGGGTAGTGGGCTGACCCGGCCCACCCACTTTGACACCTCTAGTTTTCACCAAATAAACTATTGAATAATTCTAAATGACAAGCAAGATCGTGCCTTGCTTAATTATGATTTTAGAATTGCTAATTTTTAAGTTAAATGATGTTTAATTTTATGAATTAAGTTTCTATAAATTGGATCTTTTATCTATCTTACATTTGGATGGTTTTATTCGACTGCTCCTTTAACTACATTTTAATTGTAAAAATGTACGATTTATATGTCGTTTAAATTTGTTTAAAAATTCCGGTCATAGTGAGGATTAGATGGGGATGAATGGCGTCCCCGACTCAACCCTCCCCGTCCCAATCCCACACCTGGCCAGAAACAAATGGGGATTGGCAGAGATAGGAACAAGGAATTCCAAATGGGACGGGGACGGTGATTGGAGTCGCCGACTCATACGAGTCTCATTGCCATCTCTAATCAAGTGGTCATTGAACATATCAATAAATTTACATGTTTATTTTTTAAATTGGAGAGAGATTATATAAAAAGTGATTGCGCTTGAAGGGGTAGACATTTCCTTGGAAATACCAATGGTGTATTTGATTACAAAGTATGGAATTTGTTTTAAAAAAATACTTTTTTGTCAATTAAATTTCGCGGAATTGAATTCGATATAATGACATGTTTCAACAAAAGTGAAATAAATTATATGAGATAGTGTTTGCCTTATTTTCAAGATAAGTAGCGTTACATCAATGTTTCTAAAGAACCGAAGTCAATTCATCTAAATATGCCTTCCTACGCATCTGGGCAGTGACATGGAAAAAAAAAAAGCAAGGCCCACAAGTCTTGTTGTATATTAAACCAGAAAACTCAGATACCCCCACCCACCCACGCACTACCCTATCCCTCTCTTCGAAAAAACCCAGACCCCCTGTTCTGCTTTTAGATCCCCCCAGAAAACGATGACAGCCGCGCCCCTCCGCCGGCGCCGGAGTTGATGTCGACGCTCCTAAACCCCATGTTCATTGCACTCACATCAAACTACCAGCCCTTCTCTATATTCTCTGTCCAGCTGCGCAATCAACGTAGGCCGCAGCCCCCTCTGGTGCTCCTTCGTGAATTTGCAGACTTATGTGCCTTGTGGCACTTAGTGACGGTCAAATTGGAGAAAATTCAAGAAATGTGAATAAACAATGCTAACCTGCCGAATGACTCTGGCTTTCAAATTTTCGGTTATGAATCATCTTTCTGAGATTCGAATAGCAGTGATGAGAGTGTAAGGCATGGACTTAATCCCCAAAGGCAGCTCGGCTACTTATCTTCAGCCTCATCACCGTGTCTAACGCAAAAGCACTTTCCCATTCTCTAAATCCTTTGGTCACACAAAATACAGAAAACACTGCCCAAATAAAATTTTGGTTCAGAATTCAGAGTTTAAAATAGATAGAAATCAAAATACTAAACTGGGAAACCAAATATCTGCTAAATGAAACTATAATCTTTTCGATGTTCGAAAAATTTGATTATGCTCCTCCCTGAATCATACTTATTAGTTCTAAAGGCTCTCTATTTCTTCTCTTCTAATGCCTAAATTTCCATCAGGAGCCAACTTCTAACAATTGTGTTTCCTAGTTATTATAATCACAAGTATCAAAAGAAAAAAAAAAAAAAAAGAATGCCTGCGTCAACTCTGGCGTTGGCGAAGGGGATGGTCATTGTCGATTTCAGGGGGAGGGTTGAACAGAACTGGGGTCTGGGTTTTCTTGTGGGGTCTGGGTTTTCTTGAAGGGTCTAGTTTTCCAAAGGGTAGGATTGGGTAATATGGGTGGCTGGGGTCACTGACTTTTTTGTTTCAATATACAAGGTTATTGGGCCCATCACTGTTTGCATGTCACTGCTTAATAAGTCACTGCTTAATAAGATGCCAACAGTGTATGAAGACACATTATAGGAGTCGACTTCAGTTCCTTAGAAAAATTGATGGTACATACGTACATGACCAAAATGTTGAAATGTTTTGTACATGGAAAAATGTCAAGCAAATACCAAAAATAGAAATTTAGTGAAAAACAAAATTTTTTCCTCAAAAATTAGTAGCAATTACAAACACATGAAAATTTTCTAAAACCCCTGTGAGATAATGTTTCCCTTATTTTCGAGATAAATATATGTGGTTACATGACCAAACCGCCTATGTATATACGAAAAAAATGTCAATCAACTACTAATAAAATAGAAATTTAAGTAAAAAAACAGTTTTTTTCCACAAAAATATTAGCAGTCACACACACTTACATAAAAATTTTATAACACTTATATATATGGGTAATGTCGTGACACAACCTACAATCTTACATTTCCTTGTTGCTAGGGCTGAGTATTGGACGAGACGGGACAGATTTGGGCCAACCCGAACCAGACTTAACTCACTATCGGGTCGACAAAATTGGACCCGAGTTGAGCCAACTTGGTTCCAAAGCCTGAGTCCATTCAGGTTGAGTTGGGTTGACGGTTTGGGCCAACAAAGCCCAATTTCTAGTTTTTGGCCCAAAGTCCTTGGAAACAGCTCATTTGTCAGAAGATAAAATAAAAGCTTATTTATAATGTTTCAACCCCAATGTGTGGAGTCAATTTTGTTTTCATTGTATAATTTGTATCATTGAACCCTAGATTCAAAGACAATAGGAGATGGACAGAAGGAGACGGTATTGCCCGGGCGGCACGGACTATGGCGGCGTGCGAGCGGGACGGCGGTGGAGAGGAATGACAGGAGCGTGGCAGCGGCAGGCGGATATGAACGACAGTGGTGGCGGCGACAATAGACGTGTAGTGGATGGAGTTGGAGGAATTGAATTTGGAGATTAGGGTTCATAAGTTATGCTTCATCTTGATAGAAAATTGTAAATATATATTTTAGCTTAGTTTTTATCCATTTTATTTAAATTGTCAAATAGAAAGTTAAAAATTTCAATTAGGCTAATAAGATTTTATTTTAAAAAATAAAAAATCAAGTTGAACCCAACTTGGGTTGACTCGATCGGGTTCACCAGGTTCACTGGGTACCTGACTCGACCCGAGTCGGGTTGCCCGTTTCCCACCCGCGACCTACCCGTTTACTGTAACAACCCGACCCGACTCGACCTATTTCGGGTCGGTTGAGTGGGTTTTAGCGGTTTTCCGGATCGCTCAGCCCTACTTTTTTTCTTTTTGAACCAAAATTTCATCTTTACAGTAACAAATCTCGACAAACCGTCAGACCATTAATCAAAGAAATACAATTAGACCAAGTACCGCAAGGCAAAAGAGAGTGCCCAACCCTACTCGCTGCATAAGAAATTTCTTTTATTATTATTAGAGTTGTTCTATTTAAACAAAAGTACATATAAAAATTCAGACAAAACTGATACAAGGTATAATCCTGTTTTTTAACATATCATATCACTTTTCTATCAACACTTATCACTTATTACACACGTCAATTTTATCACTTTTTTGTATCTTCTTTTGTCTAATTAGAATTTTCCTTATTATTATTATTATTATTTTTTTTTGAAAGCAAAATTTTCTTTTACTCCCTTCAAAGGGCTAAATAATGATCCGTCTAACAAGTAATGATGCACTCCACGTCGTTTGGAAATTTGCCTCTCATCCACACCGTTTTCGTTTTTCTGACCGAGCAAAAAATCAGGACAATTCAGGGTTTAGGAAGTATAGGGTTACTCGTTATATTACTCTGTACTCGCCTCAAGCTAGCGTATAACAGTTGTTTGCAGTTTGTATTGCATTGGAGGTAATTCCTCTTCTTCTGTCACTAAACAATTTACCGGTACTCGGTAGATTCCAGGTTTTTCTATGTTCCGTCCGACCATCCTCTTCTCCTAATTTGATATCCCCTCTTTTTTCCCCATGTCAATCTTCTTATGGCCCCTGGATTTTCTGTCAATATTCGTCTTGAATTTTATCACTTTACTCTTGCCCCAGAACCGGCCGGCAGCCTCTCAAGTATCATTAAAATAACCAAGGCCAAAGTCGAGCACCGGCAACTACCCCCGCTGAACCGTAGCTGATTCCATCTCTGAAAATGTCAGTTATGATAGTGACGACCTTGGGAGAAATGGTGATAGATTTATATACCGATCGTTGCCCCTTGACCTGCAAGAACTTTCTCAAACTTTGCAAGTAAGTGGGCACAGTTGTTGGCATTATCTTATTGGCTAGTTATTGTTATTTTTATTATTGTTGTGTTTGTAAACTCCATAACTGTGAATCTGATTTTCAAGTTAATCTTATTGCTAAATAGCGCTTATCATATAATGAAATTGCTTGGTATTGATAATCTTTGCATTACAGATACTAATGGCTCGTTCCTTCTATGTTCTTGTATAATTGACTTTACTGCTATGCATAATTTAGTTGACTGCATACTGCTATTAGCCTTGTTGGGTGCTAAAAAAAAAAAGTTCTTTTAAACTAATAGTTATGTGTTTATCAATCAGACTGTAGTTATCACTAGGTTGGTGATGGCATTCAATACTTAATTTTAATTAAAATGGTGTTTGATTCTCATTATAATTTCAACTTATAACAGATAAATTATAATGAGGTAGAATGAGTGATGAAGATTTGGCTGGTGTTTGAAATTTGTTGTTGTGATTAAAGAGTTGTCAGAAGTTGTATGTGAAATTATTATGTGGAAAATAAAATCAGAATCAAGCACTCTCTAATTATTTTTGAATATTTTGTCTTGGAAAAATTAGTTTGAATTAATGATGAGTATATTTGCGGTGTTTTGATTTGTTTCAACAAAATGTACTTGCAAAAACACTTTACTTGAAAGTTTTATCTCCTAAATTTGGTTCATATTTTTTTTTTTTGGTGTATTTTCACGCTGTTAAAAATACCTTCGGCAGGATATTACACCAGATAAAGTTTCTGACTGTTGTTTTGGTGCTGATGCAGGATTAAATACTATAATGGCTGCCTCTTTCACACTGTACAAAAAGATTTTACTGCACAGACAGGTGATCCTACTGGAACAGGGTCAGGCGGTGATTCTGTATACAAGTAAGAAAATTTTCTTTCTCACTAGGTATGGGTGAAGTGGTAGGGAAGGCGTCCTTAGGTTTTTCCATCTTTTCATGGTTTTTAACTTTTCAATTCTAGTTTCAAGAGAAGCACATTTCATAACCTGCAATTTTCAGATTCTTGTATGGTGAGCAGGCTCGCTTTTTTGGGGATGAGATTCATTTGGATGTAAAACATTCAAAGATGGGTACTGTTGCCATGGCTAGTGCTGGGGAGAATCTTAATGCTTCTCAGGTACAATATCTTTGCATATTCCGTATTCTACTTGGGTGCAAATTTCAAGTATTCCTTTCCCCTCTCCTAATATATGGTCAAGAATGAAACTTTCTATATCTTATATCTCTAACTTATGCATTTGTTTCCTTTCAGTTCTACATCACTCTTCGTGGTGACCTTGACTATCTTGATGGGAAGCACACTGTAGGTTTTCTAATTTAGAACTTTTTTTTCTTTATTTTATTATATTGTTTTATTTATTTAGTTATTTTTTTGTGTGGGGTAATAATACATAATTTGACTCACATTTGCAGGTATTTGGGGAGGTTGCAGAAGGTCTAGATACACTAACCAGAATAAACGAAGCTTATGTGGATGCAAAGAACAGGCCTTACAAGAACATTAGGTTACCTTTAATATTTATTACTTCTTTAATGTTGTATGGAAAATCATGTGTACTTTTTGATTGTTTTTCTCTCTTCTGACCATCAAATCGTGTGTTTCATATAGAATCAAGCATACGTACATATTGGATGACCCTTTTGAAGATCCTCCTCAACTAGCTGAGTTGATTCCTGATGCTTCACCCGAAGGCAAGCCAAAAGATGAGGTAATAAATCATGGCAGAATTTTTTTCTATGAGTTTACAAGCGACATAATGTTACATGGCTAAGAATTTTCCCCGTGGTTATCCATATATATTGAATTTTTGAAGACATCGGGAAAGATTCCTATACTTAGATGATGTGTTACGCACTATATCTCTACAAGAATTTAGAGCAAGAAAAATGAATGACTTTGCTGGCCTTCAAAGGGAAGCGCCTCCCAAAACAACACGAAGTTGATATATGAATTAACTGCCTCATTCCATAAACAAGTTAACATATATATACTCGCAAACTTCAGTGAAGTTGTTACAAAGATCATGCCTAAAAGAAAGGAAATAAAACTGAAGACTTCCCTTATGTGCCCACATCGTACAACTGTGACAGCTCCCTCCTCCCTAAGAACCAACCTTGTCCCCAAGGTTATAATCCAGATATTGTTCAACAACAATATCACGGACCTCCCAAGTAGCATCTGCAGGTGATAATCCACACCAATGAACCAAAAGCTCTTGTTTTCCTTTATGAAAGCGCTGGTTCAGAATTGCTTGATGATAAGGAATGGGTGTGTCATAGTTAACCAATGGGCGTGTCATGCTGGTTAACTCGTGGAAGGATTGCAACACTGTATGATCATTGCCATTTCTTTTTTCCTTGAGGACAGAACATGAAAAATGTAGCTTAGATGTTGAAGGCAACTTCAACTGATATATGACTTTCCCAATCTTTTCAACAATTCCAAATGGTGCATGGTAAGAGCTGAGAGTTTCAAATTTTTCCTCATAGAAAGAGATATTGCTTGTATGGTTGCAGCTTCAAATAAACGAAATCCTCAACTTGGAATTCTCTGTCAACATGTTTTGAATCATAAGTTCTTTTCATTCTAGATTGAGCTCTAGCAATGCATTCATGAGCTTCCTTGAGCACTTGTGATCTCGTGACAAAAGCTCCTGCTTGACAGCTTCAACTCTGGCCGTTCTTGGAATATAATCCAACAATGTAGGAGGATGCCATCCATAGACATTTTCAAAGGGAGTTTTTTGCACCGAAGACTGCTAGCTCGTGTTATAATAATATTCTACCTAAGAAAGTCACTTCAACCATTCTCTTGGTTTCAAACTAACAAAGCATATGAGATACATCTCTAAAGTGTGATTAACAATCTCACTTTGCCCATCTGTTTGTGGATGGTGACTGGAACTAAGGTTGAAAGAAGTTCCATTCAACCGAAATAATTCTCTCCAGAACGCGTTAGTAAATGTTGGACCCTCGATCAAAAACTATTGACTTAGGTAACCCATGTAGCTTGACACATTATAGAAAAAGAGACGAGCTACTGTAAGTCTGTGAGTGCTGTGTAAGGATGGGAGAATGGAATAACATGTGTATACTTAGACAGCCTGTCAACCACAACAGAGAATGTTGTCTTACTATTGGAGGGCGGCAAACCTTCTCTGAAATCCATAGGAATATCTTCCAATATTTGTGTCAACCTTATGTCACTGGCAAGTATCACAATCCCTTATGAATTTTTTTAACGTGTTGTCTCATTGCTTTCCAATAAAGATTGTCCCTAATGCGTTGCAATGTTTTGACATATCCTTCATCAGTGCTGCCATGAATATCATTAATAATTGCTGGAATGAGATTTAAATTTGAATCAAGTTGTATTCTGTCATGAAACAATCACTTTCCAAGGGCCAACTACCTCTCCTTGTAGAATTCTCTCCTTCAGTGACTGCAATGATGGATTCTCACAGATTCTCACACATTTCTTCTTGAATGCCCTCTAACCAATGAGGTTATTACCTGGGACATTCCTAGCAGAGACCCACCATCAGATTTAACCTCATGTCTTTGAGATAAAGCATCAGCCTAAGTATTTTCTCCCCTTTTCTATACTCAATCTTGAAGTCATAACCCATCAGTTTATAGAGCTATTTTTGTTGAGCTGAAGTTGTTATCTTCTGAGAGCATAAATGTTTTAGACTCTGATGGTTAGTTCTCATAATGAATTTTCTTCCAAGCAAATAAGGTCTCCACTTATCCACAGCTAAAACTATGCTATAATTTTCTTCTCATATGTAGACAAGAGTAGTAGTTGTTTTCCTTGTAAAGCTTGACTGAAGAAGCTATGGGTCTTTCCTGTAATAATACTGCCCCTATACCAAGCCCGGAAGTATCAGATTCAACAATAAAAGTTTTAGAAAAAATCAGGAAGAGACAATATTGGTGCTTGTGTCATAGCCAGCTTGAGTTTTTGAAATACTTCCTCTGTTATAGGACTCCAGTCAAAAGAGTTCTTCTTTAACATCCTGGTAAGGGGGGCTGCTTTTTCCCATAGCCCTGAATAAATTTTCGGTAGTACCCTTTGAGCCTCAAAAGCTCTCTCAAAGCTGACATCCTTTGGTTTTTGGCCACAACTTTAATGGTATCAACTGCCACTCCTTGCTTACCAAATTGACACTTCTCAATCTTCACCTTCAAGTGATGTCCTTGAAAAGTATCGAACACCATGCTTAAATGTCGCGTGTGACTCTCCCAACTTTTACCGCAAATTAGAATGTCATAAAAAAATACCAACACAAACTTGCTCAAAAAATCTTTAAATACCTCATCCATGAGTGACTGGAAAGTTGAGGGTGCATTGGTAAGGCCAAAAGGTGTCACCAGAAACTCATAGTGACCATGATGTGTTCAGATGGCAGTCTTCTCAATGTCATCAGCATGCATCTGTAATTGATAATATCCTGACCTTACATCCAGTTTCGTGAAGTATTGTGCATCAAACAAGTCATCAAGAAGCTCATCAATTACGGGTAAGGGAAATTTGTCCTTAACTGGAATCTGATTTAAAGCTCTAAAACTTATGCACATCTGTCATGTTCGATCTTGTTTCTTCGCCAATATAAATGGAGAGGAATAGGGGCTTGTTCTGGGTCTAATAATTCCAGCAGAAAGCATCTCTTTACCATCTTTTCCATCTCATTTTTCTGAAAATAAGGATAGCGATATGGATGCATTGCTATAGTTCCTTTTCCTGGCAGGATGGAAATTTGGTGATCATGGGATCCAGGAGGAAGACAAACCGGAGCAGCTAGAACGTCTTGATATTTAACCAACAGTTGTTGGATTTCTTGTGGCATTTGGCTCTCTTGAGATTCAGATGTGCAACCAGTTATAAATTGAAAAATGACTCTGCTATGCACCACAGCTTCATTTTGCTTACTGAAACAGAAAAAAATTTCTGTCTGTAGAACTATTGATGCCTCCCAAGATTATTTCCTTCGAGTTCATTGTAAACTTCATAAGGAGCTTCTCAAAATCTTACTGGATCTGGGCCAAAGTTCTTAACCATTGTGTCCCCAATACAATGTCAACCCTTCAAAAGGCACAATAGAAAAATCAACTGAAAACCATTGTGTCTTTTGCAGCTTGATATTCACTCTAGAACACCTTCCTGGAGTGATTAACTTTTCACCCCGATGCTATCTGGAGTTCAAACTTTCTAGGAACATTTGGATGTAATTTATCGTTGGGTAGTCTTCAAACTCATGAACTCATAAAGTTGCGAAAGAGTACTCACATTAGCCAATAACCTCTCTAATTTGCTTTGATAGTCCAAGGCCAAATCTGTTTGTTGCAGCCTAATCAACTCGCTGAAGTGGTCTTCAAATTGATTGGGACCAAATTGAAAGGTAATTCCATTTTTTAAATCTTCTTGTTCTAGTGTTTGAAACCACAACCAAGCATCACCTTCAAGATAAAACGATGCCAGTGCTACCTTGTCTGATTCAGCAATTTCATATAGTAGAAAGTACTTATCTGCTTTGCATATCTAGATTGTAGGATATCACCACTGGCATACCGTGGAAAATCTAGCTTCATGGATCACATAGTAAAAGTGTTGGATGATCGTGTCCCAACATGAGTAAATAAATTTCTTCTGCCTTCCTTGTTGGCTGAGTATTCCCCAGACTCAACATGACTTTTGCCGCTGACTTAATTTCTCCATCCTTTCAGTAAGGTGATTAAAAAGCTCTTTCTGGTTGGCAGCAAGAGATGGAATGGTATCTTTGACTTTCTCCAGTCGCTCTTGAAGCTCTCTGCCTGCCTCTGATACCAAAGATGTTACGCACTATATCTCTACAAGAATTTAGAGCAAGAAAAATGAATGATTTTGCTGGCCTTCAAGGGGACAACGCCTACCAAAACAACACGAAGTTAATATATGAATTAGCAGCCTCATTCCATAAACTAGTTAACATATATATATACACAAAAATATCAGAGAAGTTGCTACAAAGATCATGCCTAAAAGAATGGAGATAAAACTGAAGACTTCCATTGCGTGGCCACATCTTACAACTGTAACATGATGCTACTAGTGTAGCAGGCTTATAAAGACATGTAAATACAACCATTGTAAGGGTTTTGACCATTGATTATACTAAATGTTGAAATTTCTTCATAGTTCAGTGCAATTTTAGACATCACTTGCTAATGGTTCCGAATTTCCCAATTCCATGTTACTGCCGCTTCCATCTCTTTCTCCGAGTAGACTCAAGTATCTTCTGAATTTCTTGTTGAAAATGACAAGATTTTTCACTTGTACATTGAGCGCATGATGTAGGAATTAAAAGGAAGTAGTTCTTTGATACATGTTTGACTACATGTATGGTTGTGAATTGTCTTGATACTTTCTAGTTAAAGTTTATCTCTCGTTTACCTACCTCTATATCTTGTTTCTTTATTAATGCGATGACAAGATACTTTAAGACATTAGGTTAACTGAAATTTGACAAAAATTTTGTAATTGCTTTTCGTCTAGGTTGATGATGACGTCCGACTGGAAGATGATTGGGTCCCCATGGATGAGCAACTCAGTGCACAAGAGCTTGAGGAAGCATTGCGTGCAAAAGCAGCTCATTCGAGTGCCGTAGTACTTGAAAGTGTAAGAAGTTGAATCATTATCATTATATCTACATTTTGATGACATTCTCATATGTGATTCTAGTCATTTGTTCATTACCTTACCAAGTACAATTTTGCTATTTCGTCTCACAGATAGGAGACATTCCTGAAGCTGAAATAAAACCTCCTGAGAATGTGCTGTTTGTATGTAAACTAAATCCTGTAACTGAAGTAAGTCTTTCGACACATTTTGAATCTCTCTTTCTTTTCTTTATCTTCCTCCCTTTTTGTTTTTCCCCATTTCTCGGTCAGAATTTTTTTAGTGGATCTTCTTCACTTAATTTCTACTTGTATTGGTAGGATGAGGACTTGCATACAATATTTTCACGTTTTGAAACCGTAACGTCGTAAGTTTTTTCAAATGCTTGGGCATTCATATCCGTTTTCTTTTTCTCCTTAGTTTCGTAATTTCCATGTTCTCTAATTCCTAATTGAAATTCACAGTGCAGAAATTATCCGAGATTACAAAACTGGAGACAGTTTGTGCTATGCTTTCATAGGTATGGGTTTTAGTCTTTTGTAGTTGGTTTTGATTTACTTGTTGTATCTGTGAGAAGGGATTGCTTTCTCCATTTATATATAAGGCAATCTGATTCTCAAGGAAAAGAACCAGGAGATAGGAATACGCCAAACACCATTGAGACAAGATTTTTAAGGAAAATCTGGAAAAACTTGAAGAGAATACTTGATAATTTTAATATTCAGAAAATAGGTGTTTACAAACTGATGAATTTGGACTCTATTTATGCTACTAATGCATTGAATGCTTATGACCCATTAACTACTAATGCATGAACAAAGATGACCTTTTGTATTTGAAACTTATTCTAATAATTAGCTTACTCTTGGTTGCATAATTAAGTGACTCTTAACTGCATAATTAATTTTAGGGCTGGGAATCTAGCCTGCAAAGGGTTGCGGTTTCGGACTGCTTAAATAGCTCAGGAAATGAAAGCCCAATCCCTAAAACTCGACCCAGACCCAGAAAAATCCCAAACCCAGCCCGAAACCCGCGAAAACCTGCCCAAACCGGGACAACCTGCCCAACCCCGAACCCAGTTCGGGTTGGGCAGAATAACGACCCGACCCTCCCGGTGGCCCCCCCCAATTAATTTGCATCAATATATCTAGTGATGTTTGTTAACGCCATATGTGCCGTACACTATGGCACCACATGGCCATACCGATGCACGCCACATGGCCATGTGGTGCCATAGTGTATGGCACATATGGCACTAGGTCAAAATCACAGACCAGTTCCCCCTTCTATTTGTTTATATACATTGTTCTTCATGAAGAAGGAAGTGGTGGCTCGACGAAGCTTGCTTCATGTACATTTATCAGGATATTTATGAGTTTTTATTTATTTACGTCTCTCCAAATAAATCATGGGCTTCATCCAATTCTATGCATTTTTGAGTAGATACTCAGATTACAATCCAAACCCATGTTAGTTTCCTATTTCTATTTCATAAACAAAAATAAATCTACTCTAAATGAGGGGTGGAGAAGGGTGTAGTACTTGTGCCTCATGAAATGTGTGGTAAAAACAGTTTGACCAATTTTCTGTTTTAGAATGGAAATAGGAAAATAACTTGGGCCAAGCTGTATCGATCTCTGTACATGGTTGAACTTTGAACTTGAATAAATCTGCCTGACTGCTATAACTGCAAGATCCTCATGAAATGTGTGGTAAAAACAGTTTGACCAATTTTCTGTTTTAGAATGGAAATAGGAAAATAACTTGGGCCAAGCTGTATCGATCTCTGTACATGGTTGAACTTTGAACTTGAATAAATCTGCCTGACTGCTATAACTGCAAGATCCTCATGAAATGTGTGGTAAAAACAGTTTGACCAATTTTCTGTTTTAGAATGGAAATAGGAAAATAACTTGGGCCAAGCTGTATCGATCTCTGTACATGGTTGAACTTTGAACTTGAATAAATCTGCCTGACTGCTATAACTGCAAGATCCTCATGAAATGTGTGGTAAAAACAGTTTGACCAATTTTCTGTTTTAGAATGGAAATAGGAAAATAACTTGGGCCAAGCTGTATCGATCTCTGTACATGGTTGAACTTTGAACTTGAATAAATCTGCCTGACTGCTATAACTGCAAGATCCTCATGAAATGTGTGGTAAAAACAGTTTGACCAATTTTCTGTTTTAGAATGGAAATAGGAAAATAACTTGGGCCAAGCTGTATCGATCTCTGTACATGGTTGAACTTTGAACTTGAATAAATCTGCCTGACTGCTATAACTGCAAGATCCTCATGAAATGTGTGGTAAAAACAGTTTGACCAATTTTCTGTTTTAGAATGGAAATAGGAAAATAACTTGGGCCAAGCTGTATCGATCTCTGTACATGGTTGAACTTTGAACTTGAATAAATCTGCCTGACTGCTATAACTGCAAGATCCTCTCCAGAATTTGTTTTCTCCTTCCCAAGAAAATTGAACCTTTGGAGAGAAACTGTTGGTACTCTTTTGCTTCAAACTTTACACATCTGTGGTGCGTTCTTTTATTAACATTTTAAAACACACTTTACATATGATCACTCAATCCTGATCCTTTATGGCAGAGTTCGAGGACCAAGAAGCCTGTGAACAAGCATATTTTAAGGTATACTTACTGCTGTCACATGTTTTCTTGCTCAACTCTGTCTTCCTATAAAAAAATCTTTCTTGCTTAAGGTTAATTTAAAATACCATCTCTTCCATTACTGTTTGGGAAGATGTGATTTGTATTAATCTAGAAAAATTCATTTATGTTGATTCCTGCTACTTACTTGGCAGATGGATAATGCTCTTATTGATGATCGACGGATTCATGTTGATTTTAGTCAAAGTGTTGCTAAGCTCTGGTCTCAATACAGACGCAAAGGCCAAGCGGGTAAAGTTAGACTTTTTATTTATTTATTTATTTATTTATTTTTGGGGGGGCGGGTAGTTGGTGGGGGAGTAAATTTTTAATCTGTTATCTGGATAAAGTAAATACTACAGTCACCCGAGATACCAAAAATAATCAGTGACAATGTTAATTATGTTGTATTTCTGATTTGGTTGGTGGCTGATGCAGGCTAGTGATTTCTTTGTTATCTTCCATCATTTCTGAGACCCTGAAATTATGATCTTACATGGAAATTTTCTGCAAGAATTGCTTAAGTATAACAGCAGATAAATTATCATGGACACACTTACGATATATCCTGAGTACCCTTGAATTTGTAAGCAACTTAATTGGCAGACTAAAGTTTGAAAATTTGTCCAGTGTCTGTTCTCTTTCTCACATCTTTCACCCCTCAAGGCCCAACTAGTATTTCACAATTGTATTACCTCTTATGGCCATTAAGTTGGAGAAAGCAATGAGGATGTTTGAGATTATTATTGGATAGCGGATTGTAAAATAGCGATCTTAAAGATAGGCCTTGTATTTTTCTGGAATACGCTATAAAACTTGAGCAGATATCTAGTTTATCTTTTTCATATATAGACCATAATTGGCTTGATCTTTGGTCAAGTGAGATGCTGAAAGTAATTTTACTCCATGATCTTTTCTAACTTTTATATTGTTAACTGCAATCAAGTATATATATGTTATTTTTTATATTATATATCTCAGGAGGAGGATGCTTCAAATGCGGTTCTCTTGATCACATCGCTAGAGACTGCACGGGGGATTCCACTGCCAAGCAACAACATTCGAAGTACATACTGAAAGATGATAATGTTCAACGCGGTGGAGATGATAATACAAGGTTGATAACCTACCCTATTACTGGAACTGTCTCCAAGTATTTAGTCATTTCTCTTACACCTTTTGGTTTTTTTGTTCAAGGTTTGAAATGGTATTTGATGACGATCGGCGGGGAAGTACCAGCCGAAGTAAGACAAGAAGAGACCATAAATCCGAAAATGATGATGACCAGCAAAGATATAAGAAACGAGGAAGTTCTTATGACCTAGAAGATCAGGATAAGTGGAGGAGGGATTCACGTGACTTGAACAGAAGGGAAAGACGCAAAGAGCAAAGGGAAGATGAGAGGCATGAGCCACGTAAGAGGAGTCCATATAGAGGAAGAGAAAGAGAGTACCCAGCTAGAGAGGCATGGGATCACGGAAGAAAAGCTGCTCATTCTGGCAGCAGGAACAGGTTAGGTGACGAAGAGCACAAGAGAAAACATAGAGATGATGATGGCCAAAAAGACATGGGGGAAAAGCGAGTCAAAAAGGAGTAGTCCAGATGTTGGTCATAGATACAAGCGGGATGAGAGAGAGTACAAAGAGAGGCATGCAGATGTTGGCCATGGAGACCGTAACACTGGCAGAGATTCTAGAAGGAGAAGCAGTGAAGATCTTCGAGGGAGCCGCAGGGATGAAGGGAGCTATGAAAAAAGAAGGCGCGGCAGCCAAGGAGATTCAGATCACAGGCGGAGAAGTGAGGAACGGTTTGCTGATACAAGAAGTTCTAAAGATGATAGCATCCACGAATGTGATCGTGGCATGAGGAAGTGAATTTGTTAAACACTTTGGCCTTCTATAGATGTGTGTTTGGACTGCTGTAGTCTGTGACTTCAGGTCCTTGGCACTTCTGTTTATTTGTTACATGGTATGCAGGAGTCTGTGTGCTGCTTAAGTGGCACAAAACATATTGCAGATGATGTTGTATGGAGAAGAAATTATATCTTATTGTAGAAAAGGAGAGCTGAAGATGATGAGTAAAGAAAGCAGTATGGATGGTTGAACTTGTTTCTGCTTCGGGATCTTTTTACATAGATGAATTCCAGTTACTCAAAACCAGGTGGAAATGGGAAAAGCTAACGCATCGTTCTAACCTTTGTCGGTTAGTTTCTTTTTAGCATTGATCAGATCATGGATTTTACATTTTGTTGTTTGCGTTACAATTATGTATCACTGTTTCTAATATGCATGTTTTGCTAGGGGATGTGTCGATCTAATTTGTATTAGTTAATTCTGGTTTTAACGTTTGATGAGAAATTTATTGGTAGTGATGAACTACATGAGTTGTTCAGTCCTAATTGATTTATTAGGATTCAGGAGTTTGTAGCCAATGGCAGATGAATACCCCCTTTCTTCATAAATTCTGCTTGTGAAATTGAGGACCTAGGGTTCCATTTATTTGGTCCAAGTGCATTAGTCTTTACCAGTTCTTTCTGGTATCATGTATTTGGTTGAAGGATGTCCTGTTCAACCCATTCTTTTCATTATATATATAACTATATAAAGACAGAAGAAGCCGAGGTTTGGTGGGTTATGATATGTTGCTAACTTCTGCTTTCCTGGTAACTGTTAAACTTTTTAACTTCCTTTTTTGTTCCTTTTTCTTTCAACTGCACCTGCTTTTGAGATGCTGGCCTGTATGTGACACTCTTCTGCTGGAAGCTTGACTTATATGCTGTGAACGGCATTGAGGTTGATAATACGCTCAACTTGGCTTTTGCAGGTTTACAAGAAGCTTGTTTCTGAGGGCCGGCTGGCTTGCAAAGTGATCTCATGCCAATATGTTGGGCTATTATTGAGGCATTTCTATGAGTTGTTCTTGATTTGATTGCTTTTGAATTTGCTTCTAAGCAAAACTCAAATTGCTATCGGTTTTTGCTTTGACGCTAAGTGTATTTATTAGTATACTACATTAGGAAAGGCTGTGGCCAGCTGGCGGGTGGTTAGTGATCACTGAGATTTAATTACAGTGAAATCTAACGGTTACATTAATTTTTTATGTACTGCCAACCCAAAAATAGTATGAATTTTATAGCTGTTTTCTATTATATTAGTAATAAAGTATCCTGCATTCTATATGCGGAACTAAATAAATTGGGCTTCCCCCCACCACAACAATATAGAAGGTGTTGATGGTTAGGACTTAGGAGTTATAAAGAGGTATGATTCGGATCTTCACTGTCTGTACAAGTGACATTATGAGTCATTTAAATGAAGATTAAAGGATAATAAATGATGTAGGTTAAGTCATTTAAATGAAGATTAAAGGATAATAAATGATGTAGGTTAAGTTTCACTCTTTTATTAAAGTATTGGCCGTTAATTCCCGGAAATTTTTCTAAGAGCACTTGGCAAAAGAAAATAAGACAATTTTATGTGAGGGTTTTAATTAAACAATAAATAGGGCCTCTTTTATTAACATGTCAGTTTTCCATTAGTCTGAAGTTCTAAGTTTGGTGCTTTTAGATATGAGAAATTTATTCCAAATTTTGAGGAATATTTTTCCTCTTCAGTCAAATAAATTATTTGAAGTTTGATATTTAACAATGTCCTTTTGGAAGCGCTACGGTGTTCCCTACATGACCTATAAAAACATAATAATACCTTAAAAGTGCGGGATGAGTTTATTGTTTTCACTTATGAGTTCTCTAAGATGAACGAGATGTGAATGTTTTACATTGTTCAATTGAAGCCGGTCATCGAGAAATGCCTGAAGGAAGTTATTCCGATTACCACAAGCGAAGGGATGAGAAATGTCTGAAGAAAGAATATCCTGATATCTCAGTAGGCGTAGGCGATGGGGGACACAAAATTGGAACAGGGGAATATGGAGAATTTGTGACATCAATTATCTGATTGATGCAATGTTCTAAAAGGCATAATGTGTAGAAAAGCGTAGAGTTTTAACCCTTGAGTTTAGACGTACTTAAACACACTAATACATGATAAAAAGTAAGGTGTGGCGAAGCGTGAGTCTAAGGATCGATTATAAACATTGCCTAAGTGAGACTTAGATGAACTTTTTAGAACCAAGATTGACGCTCACATCGAGACACTAGTCGGCGCAAGTGGGCGTGTGTGGTTTTAAGAAACATTTGTAGGGTATATATGATTACATGTGAAAGGTTACATGTATTGACAATGTGTGTCTCTTAGCCAATAAGGACCCAACGGCCCATACCTATTTGCTTTAAGTAAAATTGATAAAGTTTTGATGGCTAATATTTTTCCAACTTTTAATCGACTTGAAATTCGTAACAATAATTAATAATAAATACAAAGTATCATGTAGACAATAATATCGTATATAGCATGAGAGAGAGGAGAGAGAGAGAGCTGAAATTCCCTTTAATTAGTTGATTTATGTATCCTATGATTCCCCTCATTTTCAGACAAAGTGTGATATAGAGACATGCTGTTGCTAGCTGCATCCTTATGAATGTTTATCTACTAAAAAGGTAGACCGTCAATTTCAGTAACTCACGATTTTATACCATATTAGCTGTCGTGAAAAGTCTAATTCCTCGACAGATGATAATAATACTCAATTTATTCTTTGAGTTGCATCGTTTGTGTCTATATATATATATATATATATATTCGTCGTCTATTTATTTAAATCACAGAAAAATAGCTATTATCTATATGTTAAGGTCCAAAATCTTAACTCTTCTATTGTGTCACGTTGGTTGCCTTAGGGGCATAACCATTGTCTTAAGTGTAACAATATATACATTTTCTCGATCATCATGTTCCAACTTTGAGCCTTTGTATCTTTGTTCGATTGTGATTTGAAATCTAATTTCCTAGTTAGCAAATCCATTATATTACGACTTTTCGGTTAAACTGATCTATTCTATCTCATATTCGGGCCTCAGATACATTGTACAGATCTCCACAACTTATTTTAGTAAATCTGTTTCTATTTGATGTAAGGGACTAAGCCTTTATAAATCAATTTTACTTTTATCCTATAACTTTTAGGAAATCTGTTTCTATTTGCTATTACCGGCTAGTCTTTATAAATCAATTTTACTTTTATCCTATTCATGACACAATCTATTCACATCAACATGACATTACGGGACCTCTAGAAGCGATTGTTGTGACATCTCTTGTTCCGTGTATGTGCATGAACGTACGTCATGCGTCCATACGCCGATATAAGACGGAAGGTTGTGTTACATAAACTTAACACCTCGGAAGTGCTTGAAAATTCTTATTTATCTCTTCAACAAGTTGAGATTCATGTACATGGGATAGAGGGTCATCATCATCAAAAATATAGCAGCTTAGATACCCCACCAACAGAGAAGAAGATGGCTTGTTTATGTCAGTGAAAATATTTTCGGTTGCAAGTGGGTCCCAAATCCCAAGCACAGTAAAACAGTGACTTGTCACCAACCCCTTTTTTTTTTTTTGGCTTTTATCTTCCCCATTTCATTTGCACTCTGGAGTATAAATCAAGACATGAGACATCTCTCGCTTTTTTACTCCACTGATCATCTTCTCCCTGCAGCAAACTAAAAATGAAGAAGAACATCAATCTGATCCTCAGGAAATGCAAAACTCTGTCAAGACACCTCACTAGAACATCCTCGTACAGTAGCTTGCGTTCCAAGTCATCTCGTGAAGCAAAATTATGGGGAGCCTCTTCTTCTGCATATTCTGCATCTGATGATGATTATGAGACTGTTTTTGTTGGGAGTTCAAGAAAGAGATATCTGATTAGTTCCAAATACTTGAATCATCCTCTTCTCAACGCTCTCATCGAAAGATCATCATCAAAGCATCATCAGCAGAATAACAACAATAATAATAGCCGCCTTCCAGCTGATGATGATCATGGGAACGGTTTTCTTTCTGTTAAATGTGAGGTAGTGTTTTTTGATCATCTTCTTTGGATGCTTGATAATGCTGAGCCTAATCTCACTTCTGACTCCATGGAGGAGTTGGCCGAACTCTATGTCTTATGAACCCTAATAATTTCTGCGTACCATTTTCGGGTTTGGAAGATCACATATGATCAAAAGATTAGGAAAGCAGATCTCGACTCTTAGCATTTTTTGGAGAACCCATTTCAAGATATTAATGTTGGAGTAATTAATTAACGATCATGATTGGAAATGTGTAATTTTCAGAACATTTTTAGTGGTCACATTATATTAGTAATTAGTAGTTTCTTTAGTTTCTTCTTTGATTTGTTTGTATTCAAGAATTATTATTAACCGATGGATCCTTAATTAATAAGTTCCACTTATTGAATTTTTTATATTCTTATTGATTTATTAATAATTAATATATTTGTGCCCGATATAGAGTGACCAATAGTACTCATGATTTATTATTTGTTTTCGATACTGATATCAAACGTGGATTATATACAAATTGAGAGTTTATGTTGAGCACGTGAACTTTAAAAGACGGACCATATTGATAATTCCTCAATAATACTATTAATACACCATCTTCTAATATGTGACATGTGACTTGACTCAGTTTTATTGGCAGTCGGCCTCTGTATGCGGAGTCTGATATGACTTAATAGAAAACTACCGTTTTTTTACGTGGGATTAGGCAACGAGGGAATTATGTACTACCTCCGTCCACACACATGGCCGTTGTTGTTTTTTTTTTTTAATTTAAAATTTAATTTAAAATTTGCGTGGAGAGAAAAGTTCATTTTTAATTTAATTATAGTATAGTATAGTGTATGAAATGTAAATTTAAGATTATTTTCATATTAACTAATACTCTTTGACCGACACACTCCACCCCCATAAAGATATTTCACTATTTTTTTCGTTTGTTCTAAATTATACTTTCTTCATCCCATAAAGATAGTTCAATATATTATTATTTATGTCTTGAAAAGATAGTCTACTTACTATATTGAACATGCATTTAATTTTTCATTTTCATAAATATCTATAATTAAATGTATCTTGTTACTATTCAGTATCAACTAACTATACATTGGATGTACCTTCAAACAATTAATAAGTCATAGGAGGACATATGGAAAAATACTGGTAGAATTTAATGTTCTATTTATATTTACTATCATTTCTTAATTTGTATGAAATTAACTGCCGGATATTTTTGTAAGATGAAAAGGGTATTCCACTTTCCCTAACTACTTTTTTAATTTTTCTAATATATGTTTATTAATTATACATGGAAAATCAGCAACAATGAACAATTAAAGTGAAATATTCAATAAGTGTAAGGGTATATTAGGAAATATGATCTTAAATTGTACTTTCTAATATCAATTAAGTTTTCTTAATTTGTGTAAAAAATTGGAGGGGATTAATCATTGCGGGAGGGAGACATTATTAATTATTCTACTTTAATAATTTATTTTATTGATAACAATACATATGAAGAATTTAAGGGATATATATGTGTGAAAAAATAATATTTCACATAAATTTTTTAAATGAAAGTAGTTTATATTTTGAGACGGACTAAAAATAAATATTTGACTATTTTTATGGGAGCAGTCACAAAAGTAGTAGTAGTTGTGATAGTTTGGGACCTCGACGTTATCGGTGGTGATGAACACCATCCTATGTGGTGACATTGTGTTATCATTAAACTATGCAAGTGTTATTAAATATGGAGACATGTGATTTGAGTTGTTTGATTGACAATGATTTTCCTTAGAAAATGAGCTCTTTCACTTAAATTTCCAGTAATTTGTGCAAATGGACTCTATTGTTTAGTTTATAACTTGACGATTTCAACTTTAAAGTCGCATTATTCCTTGCAAAGAGTACCTTACCATCTAAATTTGTCAACTTTATTATTGAAATGACATTTTTACCCTTAGTCTCAATTAAAATATAAAAACAAATATTTATATTTCTCATAGGATTTTGAAGAAAAGTGACCAATGGAAAACTTATTGTTAGATTGTTGGTATTTATATTAGTTCTCACGTGTCGCTAGTGGCGAAAAAGTCAAAGCTTCCACAATAGCTTCCAAAAAACATTTAAATAAGCTGAAAAATCGAAAACGTCCAATTTGTTTTTGTGGCGGTGGGGAGGTAATCAGTGCCGGTCCTGCTGTCACTAAGGCCATAGGCCCTATAGCGGGTAACGTAAGGACGGACTTACGATTTTGTATAGGACTGAGTTGGATTTAGAAAAAAAACGACCGGGGTTTGCCCCCTTCCCAAGGGTTCGGGGCAGCACCTCCCAAAATGTTTTCAATACTATATTTCATAATATTTTTTTTATAGTGACCTTTAAGAGCTCTTCTCAAATTACGCCAATTTCTAAATTCATCATTAGTCAATCTAAAAATTCCTCAATTTTAAACTAAACCAATAAATTAAAAAATATTAAACATCATCCAAAATTCTTCAATCATAAAGTAAATTAATAAACCAGTAACACATTAAACATCTTCCGTTTAATTCCTCAATCATCATTCCTCGATGGCTCAATATCATTACTTATACCTAACTAACACTGCCTAATCGGAGAGAAGAGGCAGGAGAGCAGCCCAGTCGAGTAGTCAGCAGTAGTATTGATCAGAGAGGTGGAGGCCGCAAAGCAGGCAGTAGCAGCACTGGAGGGGCATGGCTCAGCTATGCAGGTCCACAGCAGCAAAATGCAGACCAGGGAGGGCAGCCGGAGACAGCAGTGAGCACTCACTGAGTAGACAATATGGCCGCAGAGGGCAGAGGACGGAGAGCTGAGTGGCATCCGGCGACAGCCAGCAGCAGCCAACAGCCGACGATGGCGATTGATTCGCGTTGCAACTTGGTGTCTGGTTCGGCGCTTGCAAATTGAATAAGGCGATTGAATTGATTGGAGAGTTAAGGTTCTTCAATTAGGAAATTCGGGAGATTTGGCAAATTTGGGAATTTTGGGTTCTTCATTTAGGGTTTTTTTCAATTGGCAAAGTTAGGAATTGAAAGAGGTTGTTTGGAAAGCTGAAGACTATTAAAATTTGTTTTCCCGACTGAATTTTCAAATTTTTACAATTTTTTTGGGTCAATATTTAATATAGGCCCTTGAATTTTTTTTTTCACTTTTGGTCCCGTAGTTTTTAATTTGGGCCCTGATGCATGAGTTCTTTTGATACCCTATCTTAATTTTGGGGTATATAGAACCTTTTTTTAGAGAATTAGGCCTCATACATCCATTTTAAGTTCTATTGCAATTTAACCTCAATTCAGTTTTTATTGCATTTTAACACTGAAAGTCGTGCAGTTTTACCTCTGGTTTTTTTCATTTTTTAATTATTAATAGTTAATTTCTATTTTTGTGCAACTGAATGGTGGTTTTCCAACTTGTCTCCTACCATCTCACGGCGCCACATCCCCACTGCCACCCTCCCGCTACCCGTTCTCACTCGAGAATAGACTCACTGTCTCAAAATAGTTGAAAAAAGATGTTAAACGAGTGGCCAGATGAAGAAGAAGAAAAAATATGGGGTGGCATAACTGTCTTGAGACAGTGAGTCTATTCTTGAGTGAGAATGGGCAGCGGGAGACTGGGGGATGTGCCGGCGTGAGCTGGTAGGAGACAAGTTGAAAAACCACCTTTCAGTTGCACAAGAATAGAAATTAATTATTAATAATTAAAAAAATGAAAAAAACCAGAGGTAAAACTGCACGACTTGCAGTGTTAAAATGCAATAAAAATTGAATTGAGGTAAAATTGTAGTAGAACTTAAAATGGACGTATGAGGCCTAATTCTCTTTAAAAAAATGGTCCATTTGTATTTTTGGCCAAGTATAAGAAATAAAAATGGGCCTTTATGAGTCCCCGCGTCTGAGGCGGCTGCCTTGTTTGGCTTAGCCTAGGACAGGCCTTGGAGGTAATACTATGATATCGGTTGAATTGGGTAGATCAAAATATAAATTTTTGTCTTTAAATTTTACTTGAAATTCTTTAAATTTTACTTGAAATTAAAGGAGATCGGAAGAGCACACGTTATATTTTGGGAAAAATGAAAATTAGTGTAAAAATTGTTATAAACTAAAAGAAAAGAGTAGGAAAATAGAGAAAAAAGTTAGATAGAAAACTCTTGAGTTATGTTTTTATTCATAACACATGATGTCTATTTATACACGTACAAGTGTGTTGCCTAAAAAAGACTTGGAGAACAAGTCAACTAACTTGGAGTGGTGGCTAGAAAATTAATGACGGCTAGGGTTTAAAGGGTACAATTGTCATTTATTAAATATAATAATTATTTACAACACTCTCTTTTAAATAACTATTCTGTATAATAAATATATCATCAAAAACCTTGTTTAGGAAAAATCTAGTAGGAAAAATCTACCAAATTAAGGAAAAATAATACAATTAATTCCGATCAACTTTAGAGTGTCTAAGTGTTGACTCATTAAAATCTTGCCAGAAAAACCCAGTGGGACAATAATTGATTGAAGGAAAAAGAGTACATTTCCCCCTGATTTCAGCCACGATGGTTCTCATGCTTAGCCATCCGCATCTCTCCAATATTTTAAATATTTTAAAATATATTCTACTTCAAGTAGTGTCAACTCTTCAAGAGTTTTATATTGAGGGTTAATATCATATATGTCACAGATATTTATTATACAAAGAATATGACACGTTAAAACCTCATAAGGAAAAAACCATGTGGGAAAAAATCCAAGTGAAGGAAAAAGAGTACATTATTCTTTGGATATATCATAGATGTTGTCTCATTAGAAATCTTGCTAGGAAAACCCGTTGGGACAAAATCTTAGTCAAGAAAAAAAAGTACAACGCGTATCTTTTTCGTATTAACTTGCAATGTATACAAGAACTTTAAGTTCTTTACATACTTCATTCTAGCATACTAAATCTAATGATATAGTTTCACATATTGCCAATCAAATGAAACTTTAGGTTTCAATAGCATCTACCACATACTTAATACTCTTTTAGCATAAATATTAATCATTATATTGTTGACATTGTAATAATATGTAGGATTGTCTTTTTATCTTAGTCAATATTCAATGTCAACAACTTTAATGAAATTGATTTATCATACTAGCTATTTATTGAACTCATAAGCACATATATAGTTGACTATTATTTTTTTATCAATTTCACCTAATCTCAGTATAGACATAACTTTTTGAGATCTCTTTATTCTAGTAATTTCAAGTGTTTGAGCCTCTTTAGCCATTTTTTAATTAGTTACGTACGTATACTCTTCTAGAGTATATGCCTCAAAAGGACTGTCACAAATATTTGTTCTATATTCGATTTCATGGGACATAATTTTGGAATCGACCAGGACATGCTTCAAGCATGTTGTTAATACCACAAATCATTTTATAAGATTTTATATCAATCCAAGTTAGAGCATTTAACATAGTATATCTTTTGGTAACTATGCAATCAGTAAACTGAAATGCATAGTATTACAAACTTCAAGTTTGCATTATACATGCGAAAATTGCAGTTACGCATTTCATATACTTATTATCAACTATTAATTCCTTTCTCTAAACTGATAAGACTATTTAATTTAAAAAATAGTTAGAAAAACATGTTCATTTTTCATGGATGAGGCATACAGATAAGGATAAAAATCCCTCATATATTCTCAACATTACAATAATTTACATCTTAGCTATTGTGGCAGAGCGAATATAAAAATTCCACTTATTAACTTTAGATTGAGGCTTCTGACTGTAAGCCAAATATAATGGGCCTCATATGCTCTATTGGCATATTACATAAAAGCTGCTACAAGTGAAAGATCAATATCACTTAAACATAAATGTGTGTTCTCAATTAATGGTATAGCAAATAAATTGAGGCGTATAATATTATTTTGCTAACCATAGGCAATTAATATCCTAAATAATATATGAATCTTTAATGACTTTTGGGATAAAATTCACTAGAAAGGTGCATATGTCTTTTATGATATTTGATATTTTTGCCCAAAAACAATCAATTGAGCAAATAGTCTTGTAAACTTCTGGTTACGAGCTTGATATGTGACCTCTAGATGATCCAAATTTATAAATAACCTAAAAGATCTACATGGAGGGTGAATAGGCCCACATAATTCACCCAAAATATTTTCTAGGTATATTTAAAACTCAATTCCAAATAGCTAATGATTATTAATAGTTTAATTGTCTGAGAACTTGCAGCACAAGGGAATTCTCTTAGTTGAAAGAATCTACCAGTTCTTTACATAATTGTAGATAATTCTTATTATCAACAAACTGAAATAGTCTAACCGGTCATGCGAAATAATAAAATTTTCATAATATTAAACTTCTAGTCCAATATAACAAGTAATATATTTGAACAACACAATAAAAAATTATTAAGTAAGAGATATCAGGTTTTCAACCCAAGACATGCCGTATGGCAGAAAAATAATGATAGATGATTAGCTTTATACGAACTATCACCACAACATGTAATATGACATTATCCCAAACAAAAAATTAGAAATTTTGTTTTTATAAACAATGGTCTAAAAATTAACTGAACAATTCTGCTAAACCATTCATAGTGTGAACATCAGCAACTAAATGTTCAATCTCAATTCCGATTGCCATGCAATTATCGTCTGATGCTTGAGATCAAAACTCACCAGTATTATCAAGACGAATTTTCTTGATTGAGGATTTGAATTCTTTTAGTTTTATTCTAGGAGCAAGCAGTTTAGTAATCACTGCATTTCTAGTAGAAAGCAATTAAACATGGGACCATCTAGTAGAAATATCAATCAATACGATCAATTAATAAATTTTCCACATAGTGGGTATATCAACTCATATACATATCCATGAACTCTTTCAAGAAAATTAGAGATTCAGTATTAACCTTCATACTGGAAGGTTTGATAACTAACTTGCCTTACTCACAAGTAGCATATGGGAAACTATATGCTAAAATGATCTTCTGGTTCTTCACATTGTTTCCATGTGATTTATCTAAATCATCATAATTGCTCACATATACCAAAACCTATCATGTCAATATATAAAGTTTTTTCGGTTAACGAACTTCAGGTTCGTGACATAATTTGTCTAAATTGCTTTTATAAATGTATAATACATTCCAGATGGTAGTGTTGATAATTTTTTCTTTATCTGCTTTCATCCATATACAAAGAAATTTATACAAAACTGCTATTATCTTTTTACATCATCTCAACGTAACATCCATTGAATATCTTTTAAAAATCAGTAAATTTCTTTTGAATTTGCTAAAGTGCATCATTAATATATAATTTAGTATTATTTGTCAAAAAAATACAAGCTCTTCTGGAGCTTTAATGATATTCCATGCACTTAATATATAATATTAACATTATTTTCTACTAATGTTAATTCTATAGTATGCATAATTGTACGTATCAAATATTTTCTTTTGGGTCAACAAAGAAGTCGAAAACCTCAAGGTGAGTACCACCACAATCAAGGAAAAGTTTCTACTTTCCCTTTTTCATTGATTGACTAGTAGTTAGAGATCCATGAAGTATTTTACCGTGTGATAGGTATGTGCTCAATGCCCTTTCATGCCACAACTAAAGAATATTCTGCACATCTAAAGAATATTCTTTATGCTTCTCTTTAGTTGAACTATTATTATTAGATGCTTTATGCATCTTACTGGTAGGACTTTATTCATGAGTTTTTTCACGTCTTCACTCACGGTTCACGATGAAATGTTGCATTTACTTCAGGCAATACAATGAAATCAGTAGAGCAGAACTCATGATTTGTCATATGTCATGGGGATCTTTGACGGTAAAGTACTAAACTTTGAGTTAGATGTAATAACAAAGGACACTAAGTGCTTTTGCACAATCTTTAGATGTGTTTCCTTCTTTTGTTGTCTTACCCAAACCACTTGAAGTCTATAACTCAATCCCTCACGACAATAATCCGTCCCAATGTAGTATGTGCAACTAACTAAAATTTAGTGATATTGGCTATTTGTGTAACATTATGATATGTAACGTCATAAATTCAATATTAACAGGATATGGATATTTATACTCTCATTCAGGGCGTATTGTTTCAGATATCACTAATATTTATAGTTATCAAGACATATGCTACTTTAAGAGTATAATAAATTATACGTTTAGAATTAATATGAGTTATTACTACTTCAAGAGCAATAGATTAATATTCTTTAAGAATATTGAATTACCAAATAAATTAGATTCTTAGATCCAATATAAATTACTTTTTAAAAGCATGTAACATTCTTCAGAATATTACAATTAATCGTGCTACTTCGGGGCAACAACTTATTCAACCTAACTAAATTATTGACCAAAAGTAAATAATATAAAAAAATAAATAATGTATATAACGAATAATAAAACGAGATTATTGCTTCACAATGAGCAATATGAAATATTCTTTAGGAATATTTGATTACTGTGTTTTTCTTCAAGAAAACACAGATCTAAGTTTCATATATTGTGCTTTTTAAAAGCACACCATATTCAACTAGAATATGATGAGATCATGTTGAAGAAAAGAATCACAATGTATTAATCTTAATAATCTTAAGTACTATTAAGAATTGTAGAATCGTATTTCATCAGGAATTACGACAAATCTTATGCAGCTTTTCTAAAACCAATTATATTCTTCTAGAATATGAGATGTAATTGATGATTCTTCAGAAATCACAAGAATAATATATGCCAAAACTCTTCAGGAGCCAATTGTGATTTTACATCCGCAAAAGATAATATGTAAATCACAATAATTTTCAGGATTATTAATAGATTTTTGAACGATTATATTTCTTGAAGAAACTACGATTAATAATGTCTGTGTGTATATATGTGTGTGTCAGCGCTCTTCCGAAGCTAATCATATTCTTTACGAATATAAGACATAATAGTGATTCTTCAGAAACCATAATAATCATATATATTATCATCATACTAACAATTAAACCAACCAAGAATTAAATAACAAATAAAAGTAGAAACAAAATAACCGTACTCGTAAAAATTGGATACTTTGAAGTTTCTGACAACATGAAGATACCGTCTATATAGACAATTATTTTTAAAACGTGGAACTTGAAATTAATCTTGAAATAAATAACCAAAGTACTCGAATTGGGCAATAATTTTGTGATTTAAAGAAAACGCTAATGTTAAAAATTTTCAAATGCACAAAACTCCTTGCAGAATCTAAAGAAAAAATCAACAATTATTGGATTAAATTGGATTCATTCACCGAAACCGAATGAAGAAATAAGAATAAAAAAATAAAAGTTTTGAAAGTTTTTAAAAAGAATTGGTTGAAATAAAAATATTCAAGAGCATGTCGTGCTGATAACGTGTTATAAACTAGAAGAAAAAAGTAAGAAAAGGAAAATAGAGAGAAAAGTTGGAGAAAATACTCTTGAATTGTGTTTTTATTCACAATACATAATGTCTATTTACACACATACAAGTGTATTGCCTAAGAAAGATTTGGAGAACAAGTCAACTTACTTGGAGTATGAAGTGGTGGCTAAGAAAACTAATGTCGGCTATGGTTTAAGGAGTACAATTGTCATTCACTAAATACAATAATTATTTACAACAGTCATTTTAACAATAAAAATGGACAAATTTGAACAATAAGGTCCTTTTTACAAGAAATAGTATACGTTAAAGTTGAAATCGCTAAGTTAGAAACTATAGGGTCTATTTCCACACTGATACTAAACGATAGGGTCTATTTATACAAATTACCCCTTAAATTTCTACATTTT
Organism: Nyctanthes arbor-tristis; assembly: GCA_963692815.1. Taxonomy (NCBI): domain Eukaryota; kingdom Viridiplantae; phylum Streptophyta; class Magnoliopsida; order Lamiales; family Oleaceae; genus Nyctanthes; species Nyctanthes arbor-tristis. The sequence continues at coordinate 76,312 of CAVNYN010212846.1, forward strand.
TTATGTTTGTTTGACATTTTCTCCCATGAAATATATGTTCCAACTTACAGTCATGTGACCCCATTTTCTTTAAGAATAGGAAAATATTTTCCTAAAGTGCGTGTTCTTTGTTTTTCAGGTAGTTTATATTTGTTCTCATAAATTTTACTTTCAATAAAACAATTTATTTTCTATGCAATTACTAGTAATTCAATTTAGAGAAAAATATTTTCTTTATAACTAAAATGTCATACTTGTGTATCAAAAAAAAAAAAAGTCATACTTGTAATCAAACTCATTAAGAGCATCTCCAATGAGAGGTATCTTTCGAAAAAGCCATACATACAAAAAAATAAAGTGGACTCTATATGTTTCCTACTTTCTTTTATTTTTCTTTTTTTAATCAATTTTCTCTCATTTACACCAACTAAAATTCTCACACGTGCGTTGCATGAGATCTAAAAATAATAACAACAACAATAATTTTAGGGAGACAAATTTATCTGGTATGAAAAAGTGACATGTTTAGCTGTCAATTATGTATTTGATGACCGTAGGTCTTCAAATTCATCACTTATATATAAACAAATAATTCACGTTTGTCAACTAACAAATATCAGCTATTTATATCAGATAAACACGTCCACTTAGAATTACTCTAATAACAAATATCAATAATTTTTTTATAAAAATTTAATAAATTATTAATATAGCCAGTTGAGTCATATATTAACATTATAAGATATAAATTTTTATAACTATTCTATCATATTTAGATTTATTTATTTGTCGGTAACACTTTTTGCACTAGTTAATTTCTTTTTTTCATACAATGCTTATAGGGGTGGAAGGAGAACTAATATCAGTTATTCATGTCAAATAAATAATTCTCCTTATAATTACTCTAATAATATATGTGAATCAATTTTTATACAAAAATTTTATATAAATTATTAATTCAATCAGTTAACTCATATTAATATTATGAAACATAAGTTTTTATAACCATTCTATTTTATTTGAATTTATTTGTCAGTAACACTTTTTGTATCAGTTAATTATTATTTTTTTATATAGTAGGTATAGGGGTGGGGTGGGGTGTGTTTCAATCCAGGACCTCATGCCTAGAATGTGAGAAACATAACTGCCGTAGCACGTATTTGAATTTCAGCAGCAGTTAATTATATATATATAAATAAAAATTAATTGAGGTGATTTAGTGAAGATAAAATGTTTAATAAAAATTGTTGAACAACTATTACAGTATAACTGTATCAATATTCGGCCAATCTCTCAAATAAATAATCCAACTCTAAATACAGTAAGACTTCAATTATCACAAAGTTCCAATTTAATTATAAAATTGACAAATTAGAGTATTATAATTTTTAAAAAAATCAATTGATTATTGCACTACAATAACCATATAAAAATTTCTTAAAAAATTATTAAAAATTGAAATATATATATATATATTAATCAACAGTTTGCATGGCTTAATTTGATTGTGAGCTCAATTAAAAATAATTTTCTCGCTCATTGTCTGGCTCCTTTAAAAAACTAATCTATATATATTAGTCAACAATTTGCCTAGCTCAATTTGATTATGGGCTTAATTAAAAATAATTTTTCTGCTCATTGTCTGGCTCCTTTAAAAAACCAATTGATGATGTCATTATTCTATTATTATACTTTTCTTTGTTGTTATACTTTTCTTTTTAATTAATTAATTTAATATTTTTATTCTAAAACTTTATCTGCATATTATAGACTATATCTATATATTAATTTAATATTTTTATTGCAAAACTCTATCTTTATATTACATTTTAATCAATTTTACTATGTCTGATTGTATAATTTCATGATTTTATGTTATCCTAATATATTATATTTTACTTTCTCAGTATAATATGTCCGTGAGACGCACATGTATTAAACATAGTAGTATGTAAATATACGGGTGTGAAACTAATATAGATTATATTATCGGTTGCCTTTAAAAGAAATAAAAAATAAGAATTAATAAAAAAATTATTGGTTAATTTATTTTACTTTTTCTTATTGTTATATTTTTCCTTTTAATCAATTAATTTAATATTTTTATTTTGGGACTCTGTCTACATATTAATTTAATATTTTAATTTCAAAACTCTATCTACATATTACATTTAATATTTTTATTTTTGGTCTCTATTTATATATTAATTTAATATTTTTATTTCAGAACTCTATCTACGTATTAAATTTTAATCAATTTTACTATATCCGATTATATAATTTTATGATTTTATATTCTCCTAATATATTATATTTTACTTTCTCAGCATAATATGTCTATGAAACGCATAAGTGTTAAATATAGTAGTTCGTAAATGTTTGAGTGTGAAACTAATAAAGATTATACTATCAAGTTTTATTGCATGTAAAGGAAAAAAAATATGAAATAATAAAAAAATTTATAGGTTCATTTATTATACTTTTTCTTATTGTTATGTTTCTCCTTTGAATCATTTAATTTAATATTTAAATTTTAAAACTCTATCTACATATTACATTTTGATTAAATATATATCACATTTGCCTAATGAGTTTGAATTATATGAAAGTAGATAATATATCAATCTTAATTTCAATATTACTTTTCTTTATTATTATACTTTTCCTTTTAATCATTTAATTTAATACTTTTATTTTAAAACTTTATCTATATATTACAATTTCGTTAGATATATCTCATATTTGCCTAATGGATTTTAATTTTACTTTGTTCAATTGTGTAATTTTATCATTTTATATTCTCCTACTCAATTGTATTTTATTTTCTCAGCATAATATGTCCGTGAAACGCACGAGTGTGAAATTAATATATATTATGCTATCAGATTTTATTATCTTTAAAAAAAATAAAAAATAAGAATTAATAAAAAAATTATTGGTTCGGTTATTATACTTTTCTTTTTATCCATTTAATTTAATTTTTTATTTTGAGACTCTATCTACATGTTACGTTTTGATTAGATATATCTTATATTTGTTTAATAGATTTTAATTGCATGAAAATAAAAACTATGTCAATCAAGATTTCAATATTATTATTATTATATTTTTCCTTTTAATCATTAAACTTAATATTTTTTGTGATTTTATCTACGTAATATATTTTTGTTAGATATATCTTGCCTGCTAAATTTCAATTTTACTTTGTTCGATTGTATAATTTAATGATTTTATGTTCTCATATTATATTATATTTTACTTTGTCACTATAACATGTCTATAAAATACACAGTTGTGAAGTATATATAGTATGTCTGTAAATGCACGGGTATAAAACTAAATATAGAATTATGCTATCATATTTTATTATCTTTAAAGGAAATAAAAAATAAAAATTAATAAAAAAGTATTGGTTCATTGAGATATCAATGGACTAATAACAAGAATTTAAAATTATGTCAACAAAATAAAAAATTGATTGTATACTACTTACAAATATATTATGCACATTAATTTCATGCAAATTGTCTTTTTCAGTTTCTTTATAACATTAAACTTGACAAGTACAATTATATTATATTTTATGTATGAAATTTCTTTAGAACTCTACCCGTGTAATGCACGGGTGGAAATCTAGTTTATATTTAATGTTACAGATTTTTATAAATTTATTAGTTTAGAGACGTATTGTACTTGAGTTTTCGAATCATAAAAATTACTATATACTTTTTTTGAAATAGAATTCCCAGTTAATTTCGTGTTCGATTTGATAAGTGACAGATCCTTAATTTAAAATATTTGACTAAAGAAATCACCGTAAATTGAAGATTGGATATGAGTTAATGAAGGAAAAAGTAAATATTATTTCAAAAATTAGTATAACAATCTAAAAAAAAGATAAAAATAAAAATATAAAAAAAATTAAATGATATAACCAAAAATCTTATAAAACTAGAAACCTTATAGAGTCAGAAACTTTAAAGAGCAAAAAAAAAAGGGGAAAAGTCACACTTCTCTTATTATATATATAAATCTAGACTTATCTTCACTTTTCTCTCTCAAAGTCAATTTTAAAGTCTAAAACTACACCCTAATGTCCACCTTCTTCATCACTATCATTATTTTTAAATTTCTATCTATTTCTATCATCTTTTTCACTTTTACAGTTTTTTCCCCACACTCCTTTCCACCAACTCATTTATTTTAAATAATTTTCTCCTCACAATCGGTCGCTTCTTCACCTTCACTTGGGAGATGCTAACTATGACGGTGATGGATGACACTGTTTTTAAACTGTTTTTTTACTTAGCTTTGACCCAAACGAATACAGAAGTTTTCTCTGCTATTCATCACGAAATCTGCAACCTTGAACAAGTGCTGTAATTTTGTATTCGGAGATTTGTCGCTGCAGGTAATACCTACCGAGATGGATAGTGTTCCTTTTCGTTTTCATTGTTTATCGCTTGATGTTAAGGGCGTAGTAAAAGAATTATGGCAATTAAACCGTTCGACTGTTTGTCCCAATGAAACTATTTGTCCATCAAATGCAGAGAAATTCTATTTTCTGGTTCTGCATTAAAGACCAAACTTTGGACTCTGCTAAAATCCATTATACAGAGAGTATAGACATAGTGCCTTGTACATAGGAATCTGTGAAAGAATTTTGGTTTGCAGAAATAGAACTGCATTGCTCCAGTGGTGAACACCTTGTGCTGTATTACTTGGGAAGTCTTTCCATAATCAATTTTTAGTCATTTGTGTTTAGTACATGAATATCAATGGAATTTGTCTTGAACTTACTATTAGGGGATTGGATGTGATATGGCTAGAGCAGCGCTTAAGTTGAAAACTGAGTGGAAGTGAAAATTAAATGAACCAGTATTTCCCGTGAAAGTTCCCCAGTTAGTTTGCTCCTTTGCGGTAAAGTTTATAAGAGATCGGAAGAGCGTCGTGTGGGAATTGCAACCTTCTTTCTAAACTCTAAGTACAAGGAGATAACAATATCTAATCTTTCTTGCAATAGGAGAAACCAATGTAGGAAATACTAAGGACAAAAACTCAATATTTCATCTATCTCTCTACTTATTTTTTTCTCTCCAATGCCTCTCAAATGACTGTTTTTCTCTTTATTGTGTGCGTCTTCCCTTCAGACTTCATCCTCTAATGTATAGTGAATTTTTGCCACCTTCTTCAATAATTATGGCACAACAAGTTCAACTTAAATAGTAAAAAATAGATTTCACTTCCTTCCGATCTCAGCTAAGGTAGAAAAATGTTACCAATTCACTTCTTTGCAACCGTGGCATTAAATGATTTAACATGGACCTGACATTGTGACTCACTTCCCATTGCATTTTCACCAATGGCTGCTCTTTCTTCACCAAATCTCTACCATGCATAGTATTATTCAATATTTGAATTGTTGGGTAAAATCCAAAATGCCTTTGCCTATTTCTCACATGTATTTCCTTGAGAGGATAACTATAGCTTGTTGTTCAATCACTATTGACCAACTACATAATGGGAATAAGGTACAATTAAGTTACATTTTATAATCTTAAGTTCGTGTAATAAATTAGAATGATTGAATGAGCTTTATATTTCTAGAAATACATAAATTTGAACCAGAAAAATAAATAGAGTTTGCCAATTATTTTCAGTCTCACTTTACCCACGTATTTCACATGTATGATGCACGGGCACTTCTACAAGGGCTACGTGTCCGTGTCGGACACGTATCGTGTCATGTCTGACACCGACACTCTTTGGACACTGTGGTGTGGATTGATAAGCCATGTGTAGGGATTTTACTTTACGCATATTTTTAAATGTGTAAATACTCTAGAGACACTTTAAGGGCACTCCTGAGGTTAAGTATTCTAACATTCTTTTTGTATCATATATGAAAATGTACTAAAATGAAAATGTTTACATACATAATTTTGACATTTTAAAGTACTTAAATCAACATGTCCTAGATGTGTCCATGTCCTACATTTTTTAAAAATCACGTGTCTGCGTCCGACACATGTGTCTGTGCCCGTGAAACATAAATTCAAGAAAAAGAAGACTGCTATATATTTCAAGAACATCGTATAAAAATAATTATGAATTTGGAAGTTCAATAAGCAGAACTTGAGAAGAAATATTAACATAAAAATTCTCGAGAGAACTTCTTGAAATGTAGAATTCAGTTTCTATGAATTTTGTTATGTAATGTGGTTGATTGATGCCTGGAATGATTCATTTGGTTAAACTACAATTACATATATAAAAAGTATACTGTGATTTGTAGCAATGTATTTGCTATTTAACAATATTACGTAACTAATTATACCATAGTTAGGAAGGAAAGGTTTTCTATGTTAAAATAATTTCGTGTGAGCAATGTACTTTGTGCAGTTGCTGCATGTAGAATCGCCAAGTCTTCAGTTTCCTGCAGAATATGCATATGAGCAAATCAGTCTAAAGCAGAAAAGATAACCCTTGTAATGGATCGCAAAGATATTCAAACACCACAAGGTTGGTTATTTATTATCAGAATTGAAATGGGCAGCCCTCTTATTATTCACTTTTCTATCTAATAATTTCTAAATTGCAGGTGAAATTGCTCGGATTCTTGTAGAATTCCTGGAGGTTGCCATCACCTCTATTGTTTTCCTTAAAGGGATCTATCCAAATGGTAAAAACAGTGTTGTAAATAATTAGATAAATAATTCCATCTTATTCAGTATTTCTAGTGGCTGCTTCAAGATTCATATTTTGCTTTTCAATGAATGGATTGATCTACCTGGATATGCACATATGTAGGAGCATTTGAGGGACGGAGATACATGAACTTGGTGGTTCATAAGGCTAAACACCCTGAGCTTAATGATTACATTCATTCTGCTGTTAATGGACTCCTCCCTTTCATCCAAAAAGTAGCGTTCTTTTCTTTCTTTTTTTCCCCTTTCCTTCTTCCGTTTTTTTTTTTAAATTCTTCCAATGCTGTATTTGTATTGGCAGTACGTTGTTGAATTTCTTAAAGAAATGACCTCTTTTTTTTCTTCTTTGTGATCAGGGCTTGGTAGAGAGAGTTGCTGTTATTTTCTTTAAAGATGATAAGGTGCCAATTGAGAGATTTGTCTTCAAGCTTAATCTGAATCAGTCATATGGTTCAAAAGTGGAACAAGCTGACCTTGAGTTCTCTCTGAGGTCCTTCTTCATCAAACTGCCCTTGTCAGAATCTGTGATGAAGGTTCTTCCCCACAGTAAGTTTAAATATTCCAAGTTGTGTTGCATTATCTCACACGTTATGTATTGAGCCAATACCAGAATGTTCCCTTGTTACCAATATCTTTTCAACTCTAATAAACATCTGGAAGAAAACATAGCAGGCACCACTTAAAACCCCCCCGGGGGGGTGTGTTTGTACAGATGAATTAGACAATTCAAGATGCTATTACGACCAATAATACTTTTGCAAGCACACAAATTACTGAAGAATATTGCATGTTTCATTTTCGATCATTTCTCATTTTTGTTAAAAATGGATCTAAATCTAATACAGATTACTTTAGGCAATCCATGAGTTCCATGGAAATGGAAAATAATAATCAGTGACTTCTTATAACACTATCTATACTATGTAGTAAAATGAAGATTAATAAAAGGTTACAGGAGATCCTTGCCGGGTAATGCTTTAACAACACGTTTGGGGCTTGGGCTTGGTTTGAAATCTCTGTGGTTCAAATCAGTGTCAAGATTAGGAACCACTTGTTTTCAACTTAGTATTGCCAGTCGATTATTTTACTGGAGAACATAAGCAAAAGGCTTAGTAATTGTTTAACTTGGGTTCAGGCAGAGTCATTGTTGTTTAACTTTGCTTTGGTAATTTTCACCAGTGCTGATAAGGGTCCGCTGCTTCTCAATCTACATTTTGCTGTTTGTGAATTTTCTTAACTTCAGTTCTTTGACAGATTGCAGATGGGAGATAACAGCATATTTCCGCTCTCTTCCACAGACTAGTACCAGTAAAGATGCAGAGATGTGGATTCCAACTGACACAAAGCAGTGGCAGCAACTTCCATTATTAACTCCTATTAGGTCCATGAGCAGTGAACCTCTTGGTTTGCAGCTGTATCTGGAACACCCAAGTCTTTCTGAACCAAAGCCCTAAGGAGTAGTATCTTTAACAAATGGTAAGAAATTAGTGCATTACAGTCAGCAGATGATGTGTCCACCTAGTTTGTGAGCCGTAGAATCACAAGGCTCATTGTGCTGCAGAATTTGTAAATAATGATAATTAGTTAAATCTGTCTGATATAGGCATATGTTTTAGCAGAACTTGCAAGGTGATTTGGAAAAACTTCAGGTGTAGTAGGAAACATAATTGTTTAAGCAGTAAAAGTTTGATACATTTTTGAAAGCAAGCATTCACGGTGATTACTTGCTGTTGTAGTGTAACTCTTCAATAGGCTTGAAGGAATAAAATTGGTGGTTCACTCAAGCTCTTAACTTTTTCTGTTGCTTCCATAGAATGATGGAAATCACCAATTCAAAAAACTTTTTCTTTTCCTTGTTTATCTCCTTAGTCAAGTATGTTATGCAAACTTTTTTTTTCCTTGTTTATCTGCTTAGTCAAGTATGTTATGCAAGCGTTAAGATTATCTTGTGTCTATACATGTTTAAATTAAGTTACAATTTTCATTATTTCTGCAAAAAGTAATAGCCAAGAATTTTCATTATTTCAGCATAAAGTAATAGCCAAGGATGTTCTAAATTAGTTCACCAGATTTTGATCCTCTATACGTTTTCAGGGGTCTCTAGCTACAGTGCCCGTAATGCACGAGTATAGTCCGGTATAGCAAATCAATGGGTGGATGCTCACATGGTTGCAAAATCAAATGCCGGAACAGATTCTTTGAGGTTCTTTCTTGCATTGGAGTCGAACTCTCTTTTCATCCACTTGATGTCCACTAAAACTGACCTCGTAGATAATTATGAAAGCAAGCAAGAGTGAAGGTAGATCTCCCCCTTTTTTAACTGAATTGCTGATGTTTTGAATATGTTATATTATTGCTCAAATCATAATAGTTAGAATCATAGAATATAAGTTTTAAATAGAGAGTAGGAATTGGGTGTTCAGGAAATGTGGTCACAGGTAATCAACTTATGTATAGATTGATGGTTTACTTAGTTAACTTCGATGATGAAGCTTGGTAATTTCACTTAGGGTAATATTAGATAGCACCACTAGTGACAACTATCCGTCCACATGATATCATATACTTAGTTAAATCTGGCTCACATGTATTTATCTTTAACCCTGCTTATCATTTAACGCCACATCTCCTGTCACATAAATTGGTGTTTAGCACCAGTATTATTCTTTCGCTTAATTGTATCTTGTACATGGATTGCGGTTTGCTCTCCTAGCCTTAAAATTTTATAGCTTGGAAAAAAATTGTAAATGCCATCTTTTTTTTTTTTTTTTTTTTATGCTTGACTTCCATTTCATTTCTTGTCTTCACTTTGTTCCTAGTGTATGCATTGGAGGGCTTTTGTTCAATTCAACAAAACGTGATTCGCTTAAATTTTTATTATGAAGGGAGATTGAACTAAAAGCGAATTTGTTACTGATATGCCATTATTCTACTATTACTAGTTTAACACCCGCGCGTTGCATGGGTAGTTAAAATGGTAAAAAAACTAACACGGGAAATTTTATATATATCAAAATGCTTTTCACACACATTTAAAAGATTGAAATATGTTAATGGTCATGCACAATAAGGCTTATAAATAAAAAACATAGATTATGTGAAATATAAATATTACATTTTATAGAAAAAAATATATTGTACATATTGACCATTAAAAAAAAACTCCACACTTGGGATATGGTAATAAGTAGAGTATAAAGTTGTCGACATTAAACGACCGAAATGTTAAAACGAAAATCAAAGTAAAGCACACATGAAAAATACATGTAGAGCATGAAAATACAAAATGCAAAGACAATGAATGAACTTATCTTATTTTATATATATATATATATTAAAGTAGTATAGTGACTATGTGTAAGTTTTCCTGCAAAAACTATTATCCTACTTTTATATATACTTATTTAATTTAATTTAATTTTATAATAATAATAGTAATACATTAGTGATATTATCCATTAGTTACATTTTTGCTATTATTTTATACATAATATGCCATTTATTATCTATTAGTGTTTGATATATCTATTTTATTAGTTTTTAAGTTATCTTTAAAGTTTTAACAGTTGACACAAAAATTTTAATTGTTGGGTTATTAGAACTTCCTTCACATTTTGATTAAATGCCTACTCGTGAGATTAAATGTATCACAATAAATTAAAAATTAAGGGTATAACAATAAAGTAAAATTAAATCAATTTTAGAAATTTAACTTTAATTCAAGACGATAAACCTCACATCGTACGACCTATGACTATATGTTTACTAATTACTTAATTTATTATTTATTTTTCCTAGGAACCTATATACTGGTAAAAATTTAAGTTGAGTGATCACAATACTAATAATATTTGATGATGATGATTTAAAGCAACAATAAAAAAAATTTTTAATTCTTTTTATAGCGGAAAGTGGTTAAAAATTAATGTTAGGGGTTAATCATATAAAATCTATCATTTGTTCTAATATTGCTTACCTTGAGTCTTTTGTAATACGATGGTGTATATTTTAGATTTTTTTAGAATAGAGATTTCGTCAATAGTGACTTTTTTAGGTAATGTATGACACTATATGAAGAAATGTGAAAAATAATTTTTCCAAAAGTATGTGGTGAAGGATGAATGTAGAAAAGAATTTATTTTGCTAAATGAATATCGTTCACACCCTAAACATGTTCTTGGATTTCTTGTATGGATGCTTATTGAACAACGACGTGGATGTAGAGTAATTTTAGAGTTATATAAATTTCATATGCTCTTTTTTTATGGTTTTTTAGTTTTCATACTCAACATGAAATTAGTTTTGTATTAAAAAATTCCTGATTCATAAGAGTATTATTCCATGAATGATAATAAGCTTTGTGCCAAGTGAAAATAGTGGACGTTTCAATTTGACTTTATTTATGTATATTAGTAACGTATGTATATGAATGAGTAGTACATAATAAAATTGTGATTATTTAATTTTTCAAATTACCACGCATTTTTTAGCTAATTATTTTATTTTGTGCAATGCACAGGTATACAATTGGATATATGTTAAAGTAGGATAGTGGCTATATGCAGATTATCTGCTAAAACCATTATCCCACTTATATATGCTTTTTTTTATTTAATTTTAATAATAATATATACACATATATAATATACATTTCTAACTAATTAAGCTTCAAATTAATCTCTAATATTTTATATATAGGTTTTTATTTTATACACATATATAAAATATACATAATTATAATATATATAATAAAAGTTCATTTCAAAAATAAAAGTTATATCTTATGTTTGAATTTTCGAGTTGAGATATTTTTCAAAAAAAAAAATAAAATAAAATAATAAATATATTTATCTACATTCCCGCTTATATATGCTTTTATTTATATGCTTTTAATCTTATATACATTCTCATAATATCGTATATAAGTTTGGGAATTATAAGTTAATTTTCAATCTTATATTTTTTTCCATATATACACACACACTCCTAATTAAGCTCTAAATTAATCTGCAATCTTATGTTATTTATTATCCATTAATATTTGGTATATCTATTCTATTAGTTTTTAGGTTATCTTCAAAGATTTTATATTTCTTTAAAATTCTAATAGTTGACCGACAAATTTCAAGTCTTGAGTTAGTAAGACTTTCTTATCATTTCGATTAAGTACATACCGTAAGATTAATGACATAATAATAATAAAGAAGTAAATTAAATTAAATCAGTTTCAAAACTTTTACCTTAATTCAATTTAATATTAAACCATATATATGTGATTTATCTTAAAATCTATGACTATATGTTTATTGTATTACTTAATTTATTATTTTTTGTGGGAACCTATATATTAGTAAAAATTTAAGTTGATCGGATATAAAAGTAATAGTATTTGATGATGATGATTTAGAATAAAAATAAAAAAAATTTTAATTCTTTTTAAAGTGTAAAGTGGTTAAAAATTAATGTTATGGGTAAATCATATAGAATTTATCTTTTGTTGTAATATTGCTGCTCTTGGGTCTTCTGTAACAGGAGAGTGTGTTTTAGAATTTTTAAAATGGATTTAGTGAATAGTGATTTCTTTGAAGAATTTATGCCACTATTTGAGGATATGCGAAAAATATTTTTTCTAAGAATATGTGGTAGAAAATGAATATGATAAAGAATTCATTCTGATAATTGAATATCTTCTACACTCTAAATGTGTTCTTAGACTTCTTGTATTGATGCTTATTGAATAAAGACTAGTATTTGCTCCCGTGCATTGCACGGTCAAATTTTATCGACAGAGTATAACGTAAGGAAATTAAACGATGTATTAGTAAAGTAATGAATAAAGTAGCATTTTAAGATAACAAACATAAATATTTTGTTAATATTATTAAAAATTTCGGAAAATCTCATTATACACAAATATTCATCCTTTCATTAATTGACTTCTCATTCTTAATTTCTTGTCACATCTATATTTTCATATCAACATGATATTACAACTCTAAACACTGTTACGTGGAACTACTCATGATTGAATATCAACCTTTTAAGGAGTACTGGAAAAAGGCTAATATTAACTCTTATTATTCATCACAACAACTAACAATTAAAATTTTTAAATTAACATTGATTCTTATTAGTAGTCATAATAATTCAAAATAAGTTCAACATGCCTTGATATTACTTCTTCGATCCGTAGATGATTTCAAATATTTTAGGAGGTATTTAGTGACAACCTTTCCAATAAAGTCTAAAAAGATAAAATTAAAAAAAATGAAATTAGAAATGCATAGTTTATATATAAATCATTTGTATTGAAAAAATTAAAAATACATGATCATTATAAGTCGATCAAGAATACGAGAAGGAGAGATATTCTGAAGACATAATTCATGTACTTTTTATTTTTTTACTTTAGAACGGCAAAACTTATATACACAATTCATTTATTTTTTTCATTTTATTTTTTATTTTACTTTAGTTTCCTGTATATTGGTAAGTTGAATAGAATTATTTTTTATAAAACATGTATTATTTAAACTATCCTACTAATATACGTAACTGTCCACTATTGATGCTACACATTATCTTCTTTTTTTAACCAATATTAGTAGGATGCTTTTCCGTTGCACTTCAGATTAACATGGTACTGTTGTCATCATTTGTGCAGATACCCAGTACACATCTAATATCTCCTAAACTCAAAAGGCACAAAGGAACGGCCTCCACTGAAATGGAGGATCGTGTCTTAGCCCACGACTTGTTAGAGATCATTACAGCTCTCCAAAGTCGTCGCCCAAGGTAAATGGTGAGAAGGACAATTCCGCTCTCAGGAAATCCATTAAAAATACTCAATCCAAGTCACATTTGCGAGAATCTTCAATTGATAAAGCTGAAAAAAAAGTCAAGCAAAGTGAAAGTCAAACGTGCAGAAACTCGTGTTCAAGATAAGAAAAACAGTGCACAGACTAGAAAGAAATTCCAAATCCGTCTTATTTGATTTTTTCAAGAAGAAAGCTTTTGTACCTAATTTAATTGCTTATGGAGGAATGCTTTTGCAGTTAATTGTTTGTATCAATAGTAGGTGGTTACCAAAAGTAGGCAGTTATCAATATTAGTTATTTTTCTGTATCATCAATGAGCGGTTACAAATAGTGGGCAGTTACCAATATTAATAGGCGGTTACCAATATTAGTTAATTTGTGTTACCAATATTAGTTAATTTGGATATCAATAGTGGGCGTTGTTAGTATTAGTTGGAGAAAATAAAATAATTTGTGTGCCAATAGTAGGCGGTTACCAATGTTAGTGAGAAAAAACAAAATAAAGTAAAATAAAAAAAGATTCTCTGAAATAGAATGTGAAATTAAATTGAATTTTTTTCAATTGAAGAGTCAATTTACTTCTGCTTTTATTAATTTATAGATAGATATGGGTCTATTGTAATTTTAGAGATACAAATTTTGTATACTTTCTTTTGTATGGTTTATTGGTTTCCATATTTAACGTGAAATTAAAATTATTTTTTAAAATTTTCTCAATAATTTTCATTTTTATTATTTAAGAGTATCATTTTATGAATGACAATTTAATTAACTTTTGCCAAGTGAAAAAATTGTATGCAATAAAATTATAATTATTAGCAATTTGTGTACATAATTAAGTAGTACGCAATAAAATTGTGACTATTTAGTTTTTCAAATTACCATGCATATTTTTTTACTAATTATTATATTATGTGCTACGCACAGGTATACAATTAGTAATACTAATAATAAATGAAGATCTTTCAAAATAATTGGCAAAAAAACACTATAAGTAGGATGCTCAAAGAAAATAACTAACTATTATAAAAAATAAAAAAACAATATCACCAGATGAGCTCGAAGACATCATGAAATTATAATATGATAAATGTCTATAATCAAATAGAGAAATAATAACCAGCCAATACAACAGAAGATGTGATCAAGCCATGTTTTGTTGATTTTTATATATAGATCATTTATTTTTAGACATTATCAATTAAAACTGTAACTCATTGAAAGTTTTGTAAAAAATTATAACTTTAATATACAAATCCATAAAGCATAACCAAAAGTAGGCAATATAGGTCGAGAATCTATAACTGCCACTAAATTATATATTAGACACAATGATAGACATCAAAAAATACGATCGACGTTAAAATGAATTATTGGAGTATATTTCAATAACTAGTTGTTTTATGTAAAGATAAAAAATAGACTTATCATCAAAACAACAATAAAGTTAATAGTAATATACCTATGAATAAATGAGATTCATGTTTGTACGATGTAATATGATTAATTAATCAAATCTCCTACAAAAAAAAGTAAGAGGAAGAAGCTAAAATAACGTAAACAAAAATCTTGACTGTAAAAAATCTTAAAAGCAATTATAAATGAGCAATATTCAAATTAATTGTAGGACATGATAAATTACTTGTAAACTAATACGTGGAAAAGAATCATACCCATCAATGATTATTCAATACTTCTTTGTAAGCAACACTAACTGCAGAGTTGCTTGTTTTTTCACTTTTATCACATATCAAGATCTTTAGACCAACTTGGCTTGTAAATTAAAAATACATAATATATAATATTATTGGTAAGTATTTTTCTAATATAGAATACATATTATTAAATAACACCTATAAAGTCAAATTCCTGACACTCGACATCTTTAGCTAAGGAATCAAATATAGATTGGTCATAAGAAATAGATTTATACAATTAGAGTAAATAAGACTTTAAATTCGTGAAACTCACTACGAGAGACATTTTCATTATGGTGAGTATTAGTGATAGATGTTAGTGATGAATAATGTTATACCGATGAGTCATCATGGTGAATAACTGTAATTTAGTGAGCATTGTACATTAGAAACGTGATTCTGCCCAAGGTATCAACTTACTTGTAAAATTGGTGGAACGATCAAAACATTTCATTCCTTGTAAATCGAATTAGTAGCTCAGGTTAAGTAAAGATATTTTTGAACAACCTTACGCATTGTTGATGCCAAATTTAGCTTTAAACTCAACAAATAAGATTTATATTTGTAGGAAATTTGTATTTAAGTCCGTATATGCAGTAAATGCAGAAAAGGTAAGGAATGTTTGTAGTGTTTATAATAAATAGAAGATTATAAATGTGTGAAAGACACGAAGAGTGAGGTTCTAGTGTCGAACCCCTTCTCACTTCTATTTGCCTCTATTTATAGTGTACATTTACTTGTTTGTATGAGGATAATAATTTCATGTATTTAATGCCAGACCTTCAAGGATGACGCAAGTGTCCAATCGGCAGGGTTAATTATTCACTTTTTCACTAATGACTGTTTAAGCCATGCATGGACTGGTAACCACCATTTCACATTTAATGCTGGCGTTCCATCAGTCGTAAGTGATAAGATTTCTTACGTGGGTTCACATGCTGCTATCCAATTGGCTAGCTCGCTAGGTCGCGGTGCTGCGTCGGGACGTTACTAGTTCACTGTCTTGGTGCCAAGACACCTTGGACTGTAGGAGTGCTGGAGTAAATGTCCACTCCCAGGACACTGAATTAGGTCTCTAGGCCTTCTGGTGGTTAGATCGCCAGGTCGCTGGGTTGGGTGAGACGTTTAAGGCCTGTTTCCAAGATTATATACCCGTTGACCTTTGTAGACCATTGACCCTTGCGGACTTTTACGGTGGCTACATAATACTCCCTCAAGGTCGCTATTCCTTGAGCCCTAGGTTAGCGACTTTAAAGGTTAATTGGCGATTCTCTTGGAACTTTTTGCCGCTTGAAATATGACTCTTGGAATTTCAAAAAGGGGTTGAGGCTGCGCTCTTTAACATGTGTCTGTTGTTCAATGGAATAGCGTGTTTAGTGGTCTTAAAGGCAATAATCATTACTCTGAATGTTGCCTTTTAAGTTCCCAGTATCCCACGCGGCCGTTGCCCTTCTATCTTTCTAAAAAAACTCAATTTATACCCTTCTGTTCATTCTTTTCCTCTCTGCATTGTCTTCTTTTGCAGCTAGTTTCCAGGAGTTTTCTGTTGCCACTTTCTTCAAACTTCCTTGTGATTTATCGATCTGTTTCCAGTGTCCCTCAAATCTTCCGAGATAGTATCAGTGCCAAGGTAAAAAAAAAAAAAAACTCTTTTCCCTATTTATAGGGGATTTTTCTGCTAACATGTTGGAAACCCTGAGTAATCTTCTAGTATTTGAGGGGATTTCGTGAAACGGAGGGTAGAAAGGGGTCTCTTCCAATGAGTAATATAAGTGAAGGCATAACAGTAAATGTGGAATGGTTACAGATGAGGAGCCGGCAGGGGCAACGTCAGATTCGGCGTTGAAAGTCCAGTTTAATTGGACGGATGATGAGGAGGTGAGTTCCAGTGAGAAGCCTCATGTGGTAGTGATTTGAGATAAAGACTGGCCATGGGTATGCAAACATATTCAGACGTATACATCTTCCGATCTCTGACCTACACGCGATAAGGCAAGATTACAGCGTTCCTGACCGCGTCGCTCTTTGGATCCCTTACGGGCTCATTGCTACCCAGGGGGTGCGAGCATCAGGATGTTTGAGGCCGGCTTTCACGTTCCACTTTCACGGCCTGTCACTGGTCTGTTGAGGTCCTGGAGGAATGCCCCTTCTCAAATTACACCTGTGAGCTGAAGGACATTCATTGGAGTCCTTGCTTTGTGGCAACACAAAAGATGGAGATATCTGAGTTAGGGGGACTTTAATTCGTACTATATACTTAGGACCTCGCTCTCCGAGAGGGTGGTTTCACTTAGTTGCATGGTCTAAGGTCGGGGACTTAAGTCTCTGCGGAAACTTGGTGAGAGGGACATCTGAATCCTCCCCAATTAGAAAGATAGCTGGTTTTGGGTGGGGGTGAATGGAGGAGTCCGCCGAGTCTTGGCGACGAGGACAGGAGCATCATCACAAGCTATATGGAACCCAGTAAGCATATTTTCAACAGAACTTCTTCTGTGGGCTGACAGACTGATGTTTTAACTGTATTTTCTTTTTTGTTAGGTATCGAGCGAGTTCAAGCATTATCTGCGCTGTTTCGGGAGCGAGCTGAGATCGTGGCCTAAATATCGGAGCATTATCTTCACGTCACGGATCTAATAGACGAGGATTTCCTGATAAGCATCAGCCTGTCTGTTCACAAGTCCGAGCACATTTCCAGGAATCTGAGCAATCGTAAGCTGTTCTTCTGCACCCGGATGTCTTGCTTTTTAGATATTTTTCAGTGTCCTGACACTTGTTCATTTTCAAGGAAAAATATCTTTCTAAGGGCCAAAGGCCAGGAGATGAAGAAGAGGACTACTGCGTGGGAGAAGAGGAAAGCAGCGAGCGATAAAGCCTAGGAGATGAGGACCACTGAGCAGCTCAATGAGGCTTTGAGGAGGCAGGAGGAGATGAAGAGAACGAGGCAAAAAGAGGCCGCTGGGAAGAGGCCTATGACAGCTGACGATGTAGCCCCTCGGAGCGGCCTAGGAAAAGGCAGTTGGCCATCTATGAGCCCATGGCCAATCCTCCCTCGGTCCTTCCTGCTACTCTTACTCCCATTGCTCCTCGCAAGGAGAAACTTGCTAAAGGACCCATCGACATTCTGTGTGAAGATCTTTATCTCCCAGTGGCCAAGTTAGGCGAGCTGAGATAGAGAAATTTATCGATAAAAAGTCAAAGGTGCTGCTCAAATTCAACTTGGCTAGGAAACCCTTTTTCGCTAGCATTCCGGGGATGCCAGAGCCCATCACAGATGCCATGAGATAGCGTGGCACGGAGCTAGTCCAGGAAGTTGGAAGACTTCGCGACAAGCTCGACAATGGTTGAGCTTCTATAGGTGAGCTCGGTAATGCGAGCTCAGTCGGCTATCTTGGATGAACACACTATAGCCCGTGTGGGGCGTTTTCTTAGGGAGAATAGGAAACTTTCTGGACAGGCAGTTGAGGCCAGTAAGGCCAAGGAGGAGCTAGAGTTGGCTATTAGAGAGAAAGAGCAGGAACTGCATGTAGCCAGGAGGACTCGGCCGATCTGCAGACTGAGCTCGAGGCCTGGAAGAGAAAGTTCGAGGACTTGGCGACCCAGCTAGTGACAGAGAGGTCAAGCCATAAGCAAACTTTGAGGGAGGCTAAGAGAAGAGCTGCCGCTAACGAGCTCATTTGATACCAGGAGTCAGTTGCTAAATACAAGGTCTCTGAGGAGTTCAAGAGTGCTAACGCCAGCCTTTACTACGAGATGGCGAAAGAGATCCCTGGTGAGGTTATGAGGGAGCGTCCTGAGTGTGACTTAATCTACCTTTAGGAGCAGGTCACCAAACTGAAAGAGAAGTGCGTCTTTTTAAACTTTGACGATGAAGACGCGGAGTTCGAAATCATATCAGAAGCTTCTACGCCCGCTGAGTTGCCGGCCTCCGCAAGAGAAGGTATGGAGATCTCTACTACTGACAGAGAGCGTGCTGAAGTTGCGGCTTCCACCGCGGGAGTTGAGACCATTGCTCCTGCTGAGAGGAATGTGGCCTCATCCTCTGAAGGTCAAGTTTAGGAATTTTTTGTACCCTAGCTCCTTTTCCCTTTTGTGATCTTCGATGAATATAATAAAAATTTCTTCAAGTGTTAGTTCGTTTATATATTTGTCACAGCAACGTACCGTATGCCTTTCTTATTTAATGGAAATCTCGTCTTTGCTTATGCACGTTAGTCCCATAACTCAAACATATCCTGTATCAAGTATTAGGACGTTTTACCAAGAAACTCGTCTTAGTCCCAGGTCCCTCATACGTTGTCATAGTAGATCGAGGCTTTCTTTAAATGTGTCCCGTTGGACCGACAGCTTGCTTTGATCCTTCGAGCTAGAAGCCTTGGCAACCTGTTCTCGAGTATTGGATCGCTTAGCAAGGAGCTGGTCTGGACCTTGGTCGTAGATCCCCTTATTGAGTGCAGACTACGAGCTTCTTTCAGTCGTAGTCAAGTGTTAAGTCGCTAGTTAGAAGCTTGTTATAACATAGATCGCAGACCTTTATACTTGAGCGCAGACTAAAAGCTTGTTCTAGTCATTGAGAGCGAATTCTTCAACTTGAGCGCAAACTAAAAGCTTGTTCTAGTCATGGTCAAATGTTAGGTCACTAGTTAGAAGCTTGTTTTAACTTAGATTGCAGACCTTTATACTTGAGCACGGATTAAAAGCTTGTTCTAGTCGTTGAGCACGAATTCCTCGACTTGAGCGCAGACTAAAAGTTTGTTCTAGTCATCGTCAAGTGTTAGATTGCTAGTTAGAAGCTTGTTCTAATTTAGATCATGGGCCTTTATACTTGAGAACGGACTAAAAGCTTGCTCTAGTCGTTGAGCGCGAATTCTTCGACTTGAGCGCAGACTAAAAGCTTGTTCTAGTTATTGAGCGCGAATTCCTTGACTTGAGGGCAGACTAAAAGTTGTTGTAGTCATAGTCAAGTGTTAGGTCGCTAGTTAGAAGTTTGTTCTAACTTAGGTCACAGACCTTTATACTTGGCTGTTAAGGATTCGCCTTGTGTTCACATTAAGAGGGGGATGTTATATCAGAATAAACACTTGTCTTTCGAATTAACTGTTGCGTCACAAAATTATTGCTGACGCACATAAGCGTATTAAATTTTAGCCATGACTTGACAGTTGGTATACAAAAAATTTGAGAAAGTACAAATGTAGAATTGGTACCCGGCTTTCACTCATTTTTTTCTTTCTATCTCCTGTGCATGAGTTGCACTATGCTTTTGACCTCCACAATTGGGTGAGGGCAATACTCCTCCTTCAAGGGCTGGATGAAGAAATTAGTCGGACCTTGCTACTGTGCCTCGCGTGCTGACACTTGGATGTGGAGTTTAAGAGTAGTGGATAATTCAGCCCCTTGACTCTAGGGTTGATTGTACGAACTTCTATCAAGGCAGTCGTTTCTTACGCGTAGTCCAAGTTACATTCCCTTTATGCTGGCTGGTCGCTTCGCACTATAGCTGTCCCATAGCAAGTTGGGAATTTCATGATGTAGTGGTAAATAGAGGTCGCGGCTCTAAACTCATACAAAATTAGGCGACCCAGAACGGCGTTATAGTTTGAAGGTACGACCACTATAATGAAGTCCGTCATTATTCTTTTTTTACCGGGCTCGTCCCTTAGTTTGACAAGGAGTGTGATCTGGCCCTTCGCTTCCACATAGTCTCCTGTAAAACCCTACAGTCTGGTACCGTATGCTCGTAGGCTCTTTGAGTCTATTTTCATTTGCTGGAAAGTCCTCCAGTAAATGATGTTCACAGTGTTGCCATTATCCACGATGGTCTTGTGGATTTTAACGCCTGACACCGGCATATTAATGACCAGAGCATCTGCGTGAGGGTGCAACATGCTGCAAGAATCTTCGTTGCAGAAGAAGAATAAGCTAGCTTGAGAGATGCAGGGTTGTACCGTAAGCAGGTGGTAACAATTCTGGGCTTCTCTCACAAGACCTCGCCTCTGTCTCTTGGAATCCTCCATGCCGTTATTTCCACCGACAAGTACGCACATTTCAGCTAGAGGTTGGTTCCTTAAGAGCTAGGCGTTGAGGTCTATATGGGAACAAGCTTGTCGATCTACCCTTGGTAATTGGCTACATATTCGCTCAGGTACCCTCGTTTGATTAGCTTCTCGATCATTCATCTCATCCTTTAGAGGTTTTTTGGCTTGCGAAGTACCCTCAATGGCCTTCTCAGCGCTGATGTACTTCTCAACTTGCCTCAGAAGCTCTTTATAGATGCTCGGAGGGTCTTCCTGCATGGCTCACCAATAGTGGGTGTCTTTGTAGAGGCCTAATTTGACAGCAATCAGAAGCGATTCGTCTACCACTTTTTCTATAGTCATGACTTGTTTATTGAAGCGGTCCAAATAGACTTTGAGCGGTTCTAATTTCTCTTAGCTGATGGTTACCAACATCTCTTTAGGGGTGGCCCTAGCGTTGGACCCCATAAACTGGAAAGCAAACTCAGAGAAAAGTTGTTCCCAACTGTGCACGACCCTGGGGCAAAGTTGCCATACCAAGGCTAGGGCCACCCCTAAAGAGATGTTGGGAACCATCATCTAAAACTTTACGCATAATGGCTCCTGTGGTATTCTGGAGCTCTATCTAGGACTTGTATCGGTAGAGGTGAACAATTGGTATGATTTTCCCCAATAAGTCCCTATTTGAGGGAGTTTCATTTTGGACGGCATGACGGCTTCATGAATAAAGAGGTTAAAAAAGGACGACCTTGTCCACAGGTCATCCGCTACCTTTCCTTTGGACTGTTTCTATTCGAGGTCGCTCAGCCGTTTCCTCAGCTCATTCGGCTAGTGGATCTACTAAGGGGCTGGTCTTTGGCCTCGTAGCTTCTCTGGAGGTGAGCTGGACGCATTATTGTCATGGTTCATAGGCGTCAGATTTCTCCTCCTCTGTCTACGTTCTCTTGGTCGCATAGGTTCTGGCGACCTTGGACGTCTGGTACCTTACTGAGTGCGGGGCCCTAGCCTAGTAAAAATACTACTTTCGGTTGTATTTCTTGTAGGAAGTAGTGTGGCTTTCGCGTTAGGTGCTGGTTGATCGGTGTTTTGCATTGGAGTGAGACTAAGTCTCGTTCTGACATGTTCCCTTTGAGGGCTAGCCCTCGCTGGACACCTTTCGACGTCTTCGGTACGCCAAGAAGAGTTGCCTCAAGAGGAAAATCCTATCGTGCACTGTTGGGAAGTTGGCGGGTTATATTGTTGCAACCGCTGAACTTCGTTAACGAGGGCCTCTACCTGTCGCCGGAGAGTTTCTGTCTCAGTTACAACTATCGGTCGTGAGGGGCCGGCACTGGCAGTGGCTCGATTTTTCCTGAGCCCAGAAGGTAGTCGGACGTCACTAGTTTTTGTCTTTTGACTCTCGGAGCATCTTCCGCTCATTTTCTTTTATCGGAGGTTAGATTTCATCAGATATTTGCTTTTCACAACTTTTGATAAGTTCCCACAGACGGTGCCAATTTGTTGATGCCAAATTTAGCTTTCGACTCAACAAACAAGATTTGTATTTGTAGGAAATTTGTATTTAAATCGGTATAAGCAGTAAATATAGAAAAGGCAAGGAATGTTTGTAGTGTTTGTAATAAATAGAAGACTATAAATGTACGAAAGACAAGAAGAGTGAGGTTTTGGTGTCGAACTCCTTCTCATTTCTGTTTACCTCTATTTATAGTGTACATTTACTTGATTGCATGGGGATAATGATTGCATGGATTTAATGTCGGACCCACAAAGATGACGCAAGTGTCCAATCGACAGAGGTTAATCTTTCACTTTTTGACTAATAGCTATTTAAGCCATGCATGGGGCAGGTAACCACCGTTTCGCATTTAATGTTGACGTCCTATCTGCTGTAAGTGATAAGATTTCTCACATGAGTTCCCATACTGCTATCTAGTTGGCCAGCTCGCTAGGTTACGGTGCTACATTGGGACGTTACTAGTTCGCTGTCTTAGCACCTAGACACCCTGGACTGTAGGAGTACTGGAGTAAATGTCCGCCCTCAGGTTGTAAATCAGTTCTCTGGGCCTTTTAGTTGTTAGGTCGCCAGGTCACTGGGTTGGGTGATACGCTTAAGACCTGTTTCCAAGACCCTATACCCGTTGATCTTTGTTGACGTTTGACCCTTACTGACTTTTACAACTTAGTGGCTACACGCATTATGCTGAAAAATTAAAACAAAAAATAAAAGAATGCATAGTAAGGATTATACTGCCTCTAATAATAATCAACAAAAAAAGTAATAATATTAATAATAATAAAATTTTAGAAAATATTGTAATATTAAATTAAATGCAAATATCTCTGATTTTTTATTTTTAATTCAATACTCATCAAGTTTAACTACAGTGAACATAATGAATTATAACTAAGACTCATTTTAGAGTCATAGTAAAGGGAAAACATGACCTTAACCTGTATTAGTTAAGTTAAAAATATAATATTATACTCACCAAATTAAAGATATACATTGGCACATTTACATAAATAGATCATATAAAAATAAAAGATATGTTATAAAGTTTGATTTGGTATTAGCATCAACACCACGAAATGTAAACACCATTGCCGTATAATTTGACATGTTTAATAATTAGTCTTCTTTGATCAGTTTAATACGTTTTATATATTATATTGTTTTACATTAAAAATGCAAATTATGATAAAAAAATAGAGTATTTTTTTCTAAGATTAGCACAAACAAAACACAAGTTAATTAGTATTTATATTATATTTGATAAGGAATGAAATTAAAAAAAAAAGAGACAATATTATATAATGTCAAGAAATCACACCCTTTTTCCATATTCATTGTTTACATCCATTCCAATAATTCCATATGGTAACTTATTAAAAAATCTCACCTTCCTGATTACAATTGGTCGTTAGTTTTGACTATAGAGTTACAACTTGACAAACATGTTGTCAAGTAAATTCAGGGGAGACTCCGTTTGGCAACCATTTAAAAATTGTTTATAAATGGATTTTAAATTTAAATTTTGTATAGGTCTCATTATCTAATTCTGTAACGTGGAGTTAATGATTAAAATAATGTGAAAACTTATGTCCCATTAAATATGTGGCTTAATAGTGTGTTGTCACTCGTGAAAAAAGTTCAAATGTAAATTCATTCATGGATGTCCAAACAAAGACAATTGAGAGTATCAATTTAATAAGCAAAATTTATGATCAGCGTTTCAATAAGTAAATAATTGCATATAAAAAAAAAAACTCTTGACAT
Organism: Nyctanthes arbor-tristis; assembly: GCA_963692815.1. Classification (NCBI taxonomy): domain Eukaryota; kingdom Viridiplantae; phylum Streptophyta; class Magnoliopsida; order Lamiales; family Oleaceae; genus Nyctanthes; species Nyctanthes arbor-tristis. The sequence continues at coordinate 100,804 of CAVNYN010212846.1, forward strand.
GGAAGAATGGGTAGTGTGATCATTTAGTAATTCTTGTATTTCAGGAAATATCCAACATGATGAAATTAAAGCTACAGTAATGGGTTGTAGACACTGCAAGCAATGGAACCTATTTAAGATGGGTTTAAAATATATTTATGCAGGTTATTGTGGCTGCAATATTGGCTTCGATGATATGCCAATCTACGCGTTTTGAAGTAAGCTCTTTGATCATAGATACAGAAGCCATTATAGTCGCGTTATTTAGAGGAGAAGTAGATGTAAAGAGAGAGTAAATATTGTGTGTGTAAATAGTGACCCATTTAACGGGGATCCTATTTATATATTCACTCTCCATCTACAACGATCTCCCTCGACTGGGAGCTCAGGCTTGTAAGGAAAACAAATCCCAATTTTGGAATAGATTTGTAAGAGTATGGAATGATAATCAGATAACTAGATTTATTGCAACATAATCAATATTGATATGTATGCCATTTCACATTACCTAATTGAGTGAGGATATGTATGGAAGTAGATTGAAATGGATTAGGAAAAATAATCGGGTGGAGGAAATTCTGGAATCAAAGAAGAGACAGGTAAAGTTTGCAAGGGAAAAAAATTTTAAAAAATAGGGGAAAATGACGTGCTTGTGGCAATTGCCAAAAAAAAAAAAAAGAAGAAGAAAATATGAGGTGCTTGTAGTGGTTGAGGAGAAAAAATGAGCTGCTTGTGGCAGTTGAGTATATTGAAATAAATTAGGAAAAAGGAAATTGGGTGGAGGAAATTTTGGAATTAAGGGAGAGATAAATATGATAAAGCTTGTAAGAAAAAAAATTAAAAAAGAGGAAAAATCAACAGTTCGTAGTAATTGTAGTAACCGCAAAAGTGCAGTATCTAGTAGACACTATGAAAAAAGGACAGGAAAATTGCTATGTCTATAGGCAACGCAACTCTTGATTTAGATATTAATGGATTATATTCCACATGAGGTTTTTTTTTTTAAATCATTATGTTGATTCAAAACTCAAGAGTCAATGCAAATCACTAATCACTATCATCACTAATAATATATATTTTTTTAAATCATTATGTTGATTCAAAACTCAAGAGTCAATGCAAATCACTAATCACTATCATCACTAATAATATATAAAAGGTGGGATATGTGTAAAACATTCGGCTTTAATTTTGTCTCTTCTTTTTTCTGTTAATTCTTACTTTGTCCCCTTTTTTTTATTACACTCATTTGGTACACTCTATATTGTGTCCAAATATTAATTACACGCAATTTAGAACTCCATGTTAATTTCATTAAACATTTGTTAATTTCAATTAGTTTGATTAATCACATTCAATGTCTTTACCATGATAATTTGTATTTTTAATATCTATTAGTGTGGTAATTAATTGTAAATTTCAAAATTAATAATTGTAAGTGTCATTACACATCTCCTTTAAAATGATTCTGTAAGTTTTAACGAATCCATTGATAATACAAACAACTATTACTAACAAGAGTTTATGAACACATTTTTACCAAATCATATATTGCCACACATATTTTTCATGTCATACAACGTGCATTGCACGTTTAAATGCCTAGTGTCAAAAAAATTAGAAGTAGTGGGTTTTATTTTTATTTATTTATTGAAAAATCTATATGTACTATCACTTAACTTGTGCAATGTACTTATCATGTACAAAAAGAATATATGACATATAATTTGTGAAATCTTGTACATATGTAAGCTTTTATAAATTGTTGTCATGTATATACAATTTGTAAAACTAGTTGTGTACTACTTTTTTATTTATTTATGATTTTAATAGTAAAAAAAATAGTAGTGAGACATATTTCCAATCTCCTACTTTACGTCTGGTGGGATTATCCCCACCAGAAACACACGTGAGGAGAGATCATTTGACAATTCACATGTAGGTTATTCAGGATCGTATGTCCCCCCTTTATTAGAACCAAACAAAATTTGAGTACTATAAGAGTAGTATACTTTGTCCTATTGTCAAAATTAAGAACTGATATGTGAACTCATGGGATTTAATTGAGGTTTTTGAGTATACATGTGAATTCTTAATTAGTTAAAACTATCATATTTGAGTATCAGAATTTTTTTCATTAGAATGTAAATAGTTATATGAGTTATGTTTCCCATTATAGAGTCCCGATCAAGAACTTCCCCGAAATTTTATTAAAAAACTTCCCAATCACATGGCATGTATGTATATATTCCGAGCGATCTAAAATATACATAGTTTAAATTTAAAATACACGTTATGTATATTCATATACGCCACATGGATGAGAAGTTTTTTAACAAACTTACGGGAATTTCTTGAAAACATTGTCCCATTATTATAATATATAATTCAATTCAATAAAAAGAAAAAGAAAAAGAAAAAAGGGTGAAGATTTTGTCGATTTGCAAAACGGGGAGATTACACAATAGTTCTTGCGAGTCTCAGAAAATTTGTGATTTGATCAAAATAAAATTTGATTACTATCAAAAATAAAGCAAAACCTGACCAAAAGTGATATCTTAATTGTATTAAAAGAAATAAATAGATAAAATTTGATAAATTATAACACAAGCGTAGCGTGAAACAAACAATTCAAAACTTCAAAGACATCTGATGTTTGTAGTATCTTCAGTCTACTAATTTGCATGTGGCTCATCCATGTCCTAATTTCTCTATATTCTCCTATTTTCCCCGTGTATTAAAAAAAGGCAAATATAATATTGGTTTTTCTATGGAGTCCATTGGACACTATCTTATGGTGTCCAATGAATTATATAGCGGACTCTCATTGGATACATTAGAGGATGGGTCCTCCAATATATCCAATGGGAGCCTGCCACATACATGGTGCCTAATAGATTTTATAAAATATAGGCACGTAATGTGGTCTAATAGCATTCGAGTTAATTTCTCATACCCTCCACACAATCCCCCCGTAATACAATATATATATATATATATATATGAACTTTACATGACTCGCTTGTTAAAAAATTTACTCGTTCTAATTTTTGAGTCACCAGTAATCAATTGCTGTTATTTCCGTTTGATTCTATTATTCCAAACTTTGTTACTATACAATTGTGCTGGAGATGCATCTTTATTGTAAGAGATTGGTGTTTTACTAGGAACTATAAATTGTGATTTTTTTTTTTTTTTGGGGTTCGTCAATTGTCCTGGAGATGCAACTTTATTGTAAGAGATTGGAGTGTTTTACTAGAAGAATAATTCTATTTGGAGAAAAAAATAGAAAAAGAGAGTGACAAAATAGGCGTGTGGTTTATGTGATTACTATTGATGTAAAATTAATGTGATGTATTGAAAAATATGATCATATCATGTGTCAGTTTTGTTTACGTTTTTGCTTGTCATTTTATTTAAGTAGTGAAACTCTCACTAGAAAGTGTAAATTGTGAATTTTTTTATTTTTGAGTCAAGAAGAAACAAAACATGATAACTACCAATAGTAGACAAACTTTGGGAATATTCGATAGTGTAATTACATGCTCTTGTTCATTTCAAACGTAATTCAACTCATTATGTTATAAGGCGAGGTGGAGGCTGCTTCTACTTGAGGCGGCTATCTGTATGTTGAGGCACTAGGTAAGACATTTTCCAACGAGACTCACACCTTTAACGGGAAGGGGTACGCCTCAAGAGGCGTAAGTCTCTACGTTGATCTGCAATCCTTTTTCTGTTTTTTTTTTTTCCCTTTTTGTTTTCTTTTTATGGACTAAAATTTAGAGAACATGACAATTCAAATAGAATAACTCAAAAACCTAACTCAGCACATAAGATCGAATCAAGAGATTGAAATTTGGTATTAGTATCGTATTGCATCGTATCTTCTACTAGCAGTAGTGGCAAAGAATATGATCCATGTGCTGCCTTTCTCCGATCTTTGATAATTTATATTTCATTCGTCTTTACATCTTAAAACTCTTTGATGGATTGTTATTGCAAGAACATTAATTGTTTACATATTTTATTTTTATTTTTTTATTGCTCATGTTTTGATATGTTTAAGAATCATGGTGGACGTTTTCGTAAAAACGATCTTTTTATTTGTTCCCTTTTTTTGGCTTTTTTTCTCTCTGCATTGGATAAATGATATATATATATATACATACAAATTAAGAACATTGATTGTTTACATATTTTATTTTTATTTCATTCTTTCTGTTGCTGATGTTTTGATATGTTTAGATATTTTTTTAGAGGATTATCTAGCCATTTCATGGAGTTGGTTGTTCACATGTCTTTTTGGAGCCATGTTCAACAAGATAATTTTGTCCTATTTAGGAGGCTACGCTTATGGTGGATGACCCTTTCAAGCCTTTTGAATTCCCATGAGGGAATCGCGTCCCCCAGGGATTGATCCCTCAACTTTAGCATCGAAGGCCTTATGATTTTTAAGATGATCTCTGGTACTACTTGGACTGCCACATTGGCCAAGGAACTGGTTGCCTAAGCTAAACAATGAACGGCCAGATCCGCTAATCTCCTAATAAAGAAAATTGAATATTATCCATAGTTGAAAAGAGGCGCTTGCAAGCTTCAATGATAACTTTAATCTATGAATTTTCTACAGCTGGTTTTTCCAAGCTTGATATACCAATTCTGCGTCCATCTCAACCATCACATTACTGAAGCATTGTTTTATCCATCAAAGGGCTTTTTTAACTCCTAAAGGTTCCGCCATTGTTGGCTGATTAAGCATAGAACGAGCACCAAAGAAGGAAGCTTTGTGGCCTCTTATAACCATACCAAATCTTGTGCATTTCCAATCAATAAAAATGGGCGCATCCACATTCACCTTAAAGTATCCCAGATTTGGCTTCTCCACTGCTAATAATTTTGGTTCTGTAAATTTGAATTAGAGTTAGAGATGAAATTGGTTGCCTCCTTCCACTGATGAAGATAAGAACGTGTGAACTCTTCCATTTTGTTAGCCATATTGGACTTAGCATTCCGCACAACTTCATTCCGACTGTGCCAAATTACCCAACATATCATTACGAAGGTCTCTCATTGTCATTAAGACTGATCTTTTTATTTACTTCCTCCGTCCCACAAAGATAAGATGACGGTAGATATTTTCACATAGATTAAGAATTAGTAGGTAATATTGTTGGAACATTTAATTTAATGTGTCTTTTTACATTTTACTTAAGTATAATTAATGATTTGGAATTAATACCAATTACCAAAGTAGGATATATATTAAAATGAGTATGAATATTCAAATTATATCCATTAGAATTATGCCATAAAAATTGATTAATTCATTTTCTTATTGAATTTTGTTACCTAGATATTTTAAATAGTTAATTAACTAGTTGTAAACATAGAAAGGAAAAATCAAACGCAAACCAAATATAACAACTAAATTATCTTTTTGGAATGGAGAGAGTATTATTTTTTGTTGTTTTTCTCTTTCTATATTGGATTAATGACACTTGTATATGGTAAGGACGACTATATCTAGTTTGGTCAATTTAATGCACATGTAATGGTGTATATACTGAGCGTTTCTTGTACAATTGCGGAACTTGGAGAGCGGTATGGACTCAAAATCGGGATTTCCTTCAAGTAAAGAGTGCTCTTTACTACTTTAAGTATCATCCTTGGTTGTATATGTTGGACTCTTGGTCATTTTATTTTATTTAGCTTGAAATAAATTATTTTATAGTGTTTTATTTTATTTTATTTTCCATTTCAAGTTATCGAGATAATTATACATCAAACTTGTCGAGGTAGGCCGGAAGGATCGGGTCGGGTTTGGGTCCAACCTGAGCCCAGCCTGACATTTAGTCGTGTTCAGAGTATTGGAACCGAGCCAATCCGGCTCGATTCAGATCGGAAGACCCGAGTCAACTCAGATTGAGTCGGGTTCGCAGTTTTGGGCCATACAAGCCCAATCTTCCGATCTTAAAAATAAAAATTTAAAACCTAGGTTTCTCAAGAATTTCTAGTCACAATTCCCAAACTCGTCATTTTGGGAATTAGATGTAGAATTTCTGGCCACAACTCACAAACTCATTTTGGGAACTAGATGCAAAAAGTTATAAGAAGCTTAAAATAACAAAACACCTGGGCCATTTTTCCACATAAAACAACAAAATCAGAAATAAAAAAGGAAATGGAACTGTTAACTCTGGCAGCAGCGGGCGTGTCACGCCTCCACTATTTTTACAAGTTTCTTTGAATTACTTTCATTCATTGGCGGAAGCATCAATGCAAACAGTGGCGACATGATGGACAAAACAAACAAAATTGTTTTTGTCTTAAAGAATTTATCATTTTATAAGCTAACTACTCAACTAACAAGTTTTTAAATTTTAAAGAATCATTGAAGTTAGATTTTTCAATAAAATGTGAATAACACAATAAGTATATTAAAGCATAGCTCGTTGATTACAAAAGCAAAGCCAAATCGTTAGAAATGTTTTGCCTTAAAAAGTAAGCTTCAAATCATCACAAAGACTACACATTCCTTCTTTTTTTTTTTTATATGTGTGTGTGTTATAAGGCATAAAAAGAAATATATATTATAGAGAGGTGAGTATACTTATTAATACAAAAAGTATTAGGTTCACAATTGCACTGGTAGTAACTTTAAGGACAGGTTTCCATTACATACAAAATTCTACTCCCGTTCATGAGTATGCTCCAACTCATGGCTTGCTTTTCTTTTCAAATATCATATCTTCAATCATTTACAAAAATTGTAGAAAGAGAGAGTGAGTACAAAGTACTCAGTGAGTAACAAAACCATTTGATTCACCTTTCATTTGAAAAATTTATTTTCAAAAAAACCATTGAATGCACAAAGCTTTTTAATGCCCAATATGGCCCTATCATTAGTCAAACTACTATCCGTAGTGCGCGTAAGATTCAATATCAATTCAATCATGGCTATGTACATTCAAGTGGACCTATATTTGAATCTCGATTGACCCCTACTGGAATTTCCAATAGCAATACAATTACAAATCTAGTAACATACTAATCGTCATCCATCTCAGTATCATTATATGGCTCTTAGTACGGCAATAAAACAAAGACAAGACAAGACCGGTAAAGTTACTAGCGATGTAATAAATCAATCTTTCTTTTCAATGCATTAAAATCCATATTCATCTCATGGAAACTTCAATCAAAACCATCCTTTTTTTTATATCAAACTTTAAGAATGCAATAAGGGAATCAAAGAATTAGTTACTCACCCCTTTAACTTGATATTTTCAAATATTCTTTGAGTTGTTGGCAAACGCCTTCGAAACCTTCATTTTTCTCAATCAAAGTGGTATTTTAACTTGTATTTCTTATATACATGAAAAGGGGTCATTTCCAAGTGTAAATGTGGTGTTTTGATGGGTTTTGCTTGGTGTTCTATCACCCTTTCCATTGGTGGACAAATTTACTCTCTTTATATATATGAAAAGCAAGACAATTAATCTATGTATAGATGTGGATAGGGAAGGAGCGAAATAGGAAGAGAGAGGGGCTAGGTGGAAAGTTTGGAAACTTGGGTGAATTCCCTATCCTCAAACCTTTTTATAGATGGTAAGATTTAATTGTTTTTGATTAAACTTTGAGTTGTATCAATCCATACGCGACAAATGGTATGACGTGGCGCCGTACACTTGGTGGAAAATTGCTCGAGCAGTCCTTATACTTTGTGTTGTCTTATGATTAAGTCATAATATTTTAATCCATGTTACTTGAATCCTTCCACTTAGTAGGGTTTTACAATTAGGTTATTAACTTCAAGCCATGCTAACTAACGACCGCATTCTTTACCACTACGCTCACTTGAGTAACAATTCTTTAAACTCTTGTGACATTTCAAATGGTTATTTGATCATTGTTAAAATAACGCTTACATTATCAATAACAAACTCATGTGATTATTCAATCATTATCAATATATTGTCAATAATCACATTTAAATTCTAATTCATGGTCTAAATATCGATCATGTTGTCAATAATCAGTTCTAATTCTTGACATTTAAGTGCATAACATTCTTACAATAATTCAAATACGATTACATTGTCACATTTTAATTTTTTTCATTCAATTGAGTGGCAACTCTCAACTTTGCAATTCGATACAATTATATTGCACATTCTATTTCTTGGTACTCATTTGAGTGACAAATCTTATAATTTCATTATTGATGCAATTCAATTTGATCACTTTGTCATAATCTTATAACCTTTTAATTGATGCAAATTCATGCAATTCTCTCATCATTATTAAAATGACGATTATATTGCATAATTTGTTTATAAAAATTTTGTAGGATGTTACAGGGCGACAGTGACAACAGTGGGCGGCAATAGCCGACGACAATAGCACCAGTAGAGCAGCAGATGCTGCAGCAATAGCGGTGGTCGACAGGGGTAGGCGGGGCGGCACCAGCGGTGGCGGTAGATCGAAGGTCGAGTGGATGACAATCGGTAGACCAGCAGTAATAGTGGAGGAAATTGGAATTGAGATTTGAGGAATAGAGTTCATGAATGAGTGAGAGTGATTGAGCGTAGTTGGTTAGGCTTTTGTGTGAAACTGAAATTGTCATTGAAGAAAACTAAAATACCAAGAATCAAACATGATTTGAGGGGAAAAAATAATAGAAAATCGGGTTGAACTGGAGAACCCGAGCGGGAGTTTGGCTAACGAGGGTTAAACGGGTTCCAGCCACTTGACCTGGTCGGGTTCCCTAACCCCACCCGAGATAAACCAGCTAGGAACAGTAACCCGACCTGACTTGGCCCATCGCAGATCGATTGAGTTGGGTTGGTCGGGTTCCCGAATCGGATGCCAGCTCTATAGCAAGGCATATTCTCTCCAGGTGCTAACCTAGTACACATCATTTTTACGAATGCGCCAATCTCCCCCTCCCCCGTGGGGGAAAACATACACAAATAAAAAAAAAAAGAAAAGAATACCAAAAAAATAAAATAAAAATAATTAAATAAATAAAAAAAAAGAGAGAGAGAAACAGTCAACTCAAAATGGGCTAACAAAAAATTCACAGCCCAACTTCTAGTGCGGCTGACCAATATACAGAATTACAGCCCATTTTATCTTTTCCAATAATAGCACTAATTTATACATGAACCGCTCGGGCACTCGTGATTTCTCGCTTGTCGCTTCAGTTAGGGTTTATCCGAAGGGGGTTCAATTCACCTACTATCCGCACTGAAAATCCCCCTCCAATAACCAATGGCGAAACTAGGCCGAGGCCGCCCGGCTTCTCCATCAGGTTCTTCTTCTCGCTCTCGCTCGCGTTCGCTTTCTCGTTCTCCATCAACTTCACGCTCGCGCTCCTACTCCGGCTCCAGCTCGCGATCTCGTTCCCGCTCTCGTCCTCGTGTGCGCTCCCGCTCCAAGTCATTCACCTCTTCCTCTCCTTCCCGTAGTGTCAGCTCTCGCAGCCCTAGTCCCCCCCCGCGGAGAAAAAGGTTTAAACTTTTTTTGACAGTAATTCAAGTTTTTTTTGGGTAATTTCTAGATGTATACTTTATTTTTATTCGAAATGCTGTATAATTTGTAGTTCATTTAAGGTTTGTTAACATTCGTAGATGGTTGGTGAAAAGCAAAAAGATTCATTACAGGGTGAAAGTTGAGAGTTTTTGTTCTGGTTCTAAGAATGAAAGTTGGTCTACACTGTATTTGCTAGTTTGTTTTCCAAGTTCTTAATAGAGCCTAATTAGTTAGTAATGTTAAGGAACTTCCGGGAAGTTTTGTTACAAAACTTCCCATCCCATGTACACGTGGCGTGCATCCATGCACGCCACATGGGATGGGAGATGCACGCACGCCACATGGGATGGGAAGTTTTGTTACATGGGATTCCCCGAAGTTCCTTAACATTTTCACGTAATTACAAAACTTCCCCGAAGTTCCTTAACATTTTCACCTAATTAGCATATATTACGTTGGAATTAGTTAGCGCCATTCAATAGGGATGGGCCTAACTTAAAAACAAGTTTTGCATGTAAAAGTGCAGAAAGCCCTCAATTAGAGCTCAAACTTACAATAATGTTGTATGTGTGTATCTGATTGAAATTTGGTTTGATAGGTTGGTCTTTCCACCTGTTTCTCCAAGTCTTCTTTTCTGGAAATTTGGCTGAAATGCTTTATGTATATTCACTGTTCTAGACTGACATTATTGTCAATGTTATATTTCATAGTCCTGTTGAAGAAACTAGGCGAGGTCGCTCCCCACCACCACCATCTAAGAACGCTACCCCTCCTCCAAGGTGACATTTAGTTCAAAATGTTAAGTTCTAGATTTTGTACTGTAATGCTTGTTTTGGTAAGCTTGGAGGTGCTTAACAGTCCCTTTATTTGGTTAAGCCTTTAGTCAGACATGCCATAAATCTTCTGGAGTTGATAACCCCGACGTATTTCTAATGCTTTTGACTCCAACATGTTTCTAATGCTTTTGCTGTTTTTTCATGGTGTCTCTTCTTTTTATAATTACTTTTCTGAACGTGCCTTTTCTTCTGTTTCTTTAGAAGCTATGATAAATTTCAGATACTGCCAACATGGAAGTTACCATGCTCTATGGCAAGGAAAAATTACATTTGGAATTTTGATCCAGCTGAACTTCTATGAAATCTTTGCTGACTTAGCTCTTTCTTTTTCCTTTCATTCTTTTATCTACAAATATGCTGCTTTTTTTTGAAATATGGGAATTATACTTGTTTGTACCATAATTTAAAAAATTTATCTTGAAACGTTATAACAATTAAGTTTAAAATGTAACTCCACGTTTACTAAATGGGCTCAGCTTCTATCATTTAAATTTAGTTTTATCCACGCATGTACTTTTAAGTTGTTGATTTGTTGATCTGTGGCTTTGTAATTGGTTTTTGCTTGCAGCTGAATTTTCCCTTTTAAAGTTGTTTGGCATTTCTGACTGTCTTATTTGTATTTCATTGCAGATTCATGTTTCTGATTTATATTTCATTGTTAACTATCATGATTGCATTTTTTTTCTTTTGCTTGTGTTTCTTCTGCATTTCAGGAAAGTTTCTCCAATCCCTGAATCACTAGTACTTCATGTTGATCAGCTCAGTAGGAATGTAAATGAAAACCACCTAAAAGAAATATTTGGTATGTTCGCTACTTTCTGATCATCCAAATTGTGATAAATGGTAGCTTCTCTTAAATTGTTACTGTGCTTACTCAGAATGTAATCTTGGAGCTTGTGAAATTGACTCAAGTAGTTGGTGCTATAGGCTTGGTATCAGAGGCGATACTAAATCCCACATCAAGGCACATGCCTGGCGCCTTGAGGCTCTTCCGCAACTATTTTCATGAGGCTTGTGCCTTAAGGCGCATGAGGCGAGCGCTTTGTTAAATGCTGTTAGATCTTAAATTTTACACATTGTTTCCTTCTTGGAACCCATAAAATTTTTCCAATATTTTTCCCTCTTGAAACACATATATCTGTTTTTTTGACACAACTTTGGTCAATCAACTTATCAAAATATCGAAATCTGAAGAGCGGCATCACATTACATCCATATGTTATTTACCTCATTCCCTTTTATGCTTCTTCAACATGTTTCGGCACCAAGACTGCAACATTTTTGGTGACAGCAGTTATAGAACTATTTTATTTTTATTTATACTCTTTTGAAATGTCCTCTTATCATTTTTGTTTTTTTTTTCTCCCCCTTAAATTTCTGAGTTCAAGATGCTTCTTACAACAAGCTTCTTAAAAAAAAATGTCCCATTTTATTGAGTCAGGACTTTTTTTTTTTTTTTAATTTTAAGTTAATTTATTTATTATTATCTTATTGATATATTTTAGCTCTCTGTTGACTGATTTTGAGAAAGACTAGGTGATGGAGGTAAATCACTTGAGTATTTATTTATGCCTTTTTGAACATTGGGCATAGGCATATTCTTGTTTCTTTTGCGAAAGAAGTATAGGCAGCTTCCAAGAAGTTTGCTCAGTTTGACTTAATGTTGTTTTCGTTCTTTTGTTGTGCTTCTACTTTTGCAGGTAATTTTGGTGAAGTTGTAAATGTACGGCTGGCAATTGACCTTGTTGTAAGTTTTAATTCTCATAATCTCTGATGGCGCGAGAACCATTTTTATCTTTAAATTTTTATAAGAGTTAAACCATTTATTTCTGTAGGTTAACCTTCCAAAAGGATTTGCGTATGTTGAGTTCAAGAGTAGGGCTGACGCTGAGAAAGCCCTGTTGTATATGGATGGGGTATGATTTCATAAAGATCCTTTCTTGTAGTGATTATTTGATCCTGTTCACTTTAATGAAAATTGATTTGCTCTGACGGACGTAATGTAGGCCCAGATTGACGGGAAAGTTGTTCGAGCCAAGTTTACGTTACCTGAAAGGAAGAAGGCTTCTTCACCTCCTAAGGCTGCTGCAACTACTTCAAGGAGAGATGCTCCTAAAGCTGATGATGTTGCTACAGATGCTGACAGAGATGGATTAAAGCGGCCAAGAGAATGTATGCTAATTTCTTATGCCTAATTGTAACACTTTTTGCGACTTCCTTTATTCAGCGTATTTTTCATAGTAAACTTTCTTGATATCATCAGCATCTCCCCGCCGAAAACCTCCTTCTCCACTTCGAAGGAGATCTCCCGTAGCGCGCAGAGGTTCTCCCAGACGGGGACCAGATTCTCCACGCCGACGTGCAGATTCTCCGGTTCGTCGCCGAGGAGATGCTGCTTATCGACGTGGTGACTCACCACCACCTGTCAGGAGGCGGCCTGCATCTCCAGCCAGGGGCCGTTCCCCCTCTCCGCCAAGGCGTTATCGGTCACCTCCAAGGTTGGTGTTTTCTCCGGAGATATCTTATTGGCGTGTTTCCATTCACCTGCTATTAACTTCTCTAATTTTGAATAGGGGATCTCCCCGTAGGCTACGTGGTAGTCCTGTTCGACGACGTTCTCCGCTTCCTCCAAGGCGACGGTATGTTATGCTGCTTATCACAATATCCTCATCTACATTCTTTTTTGATACTTTAGCAATTAAGGTATATATAAATTTAAAGCAATATGTTATTCAGCTTGATGTATTAATTGCTGTGAACTTTCTGATGGAGATATGCTTTCCAATTACTTTACAGATCATCGAGTCTCTTATTATCTGCAGAACAAGCTCAGGGGTCTTTCTTTGATATCTGTAATGGTAGACAAAGTCTAACATCTGAAGGACATTGGTTTTAATGGCCTTTTTTTTTTTTAAAAAAAAAAAAGCTTTAGGGCCGCAAAGGATATTAAATATGGGACTAGAAAGGGTTTAGATGGGTGATGAATAGCTATCTGTTTTAAGCTAAAGATGTAAACTTGGGCTATTTGAGGTTATTGAAACAGAATCTTAGAAGAGTATTCTATGTCTTCTGTTTTGGTTGTTCAACAGCTCTCCCTGTGGGAAAGCTATTGGCCTAATTGCTTCGGCTGTTCGGCATTGACTGGCACCAAATAACAGAGCTGGGTGTTGCTTTACTCACTGGAAATATAAAAAATGGGAAGGGACATGTTGTAGCCCAGAATGTTTAAAGCAATGTTTGGAGAGTTGGACCAGAATGGTTGGTTCGACTAGAAAAACCAGGAAACAGCCAGAGAATGGTCCGGTTCACTAAAAAAGCCCGGCTACCAAAAACCGGACTGAGTAGGGGAAAAAGACCTCAGTTGAACTGGAAAAAACTGGGAAAATTGAAAGGAAAAAAATCCTACATTTTTAAGTAAAAAGATAGAGAAAATAAATTTAAGGTAAAATTCTTTTAACTATTTGATTAAAAGCGGTTCAACCGTGGTTTGACCCGAGTCAACCGTTTGACATTATTGCCTTTTTCCAGTTTGATGATGGTTTCAGTTTTCTAAACATTGGTTTTTTCCTTTTAGTGTAAGCGAAACATAATGAAAGTTGGAGATTATAGAATATAGACTTATGGTAATAGAACATGTTCAATTTGTTGATTTATTGTTAGGTTGTACTTTATTCGATGCAAACTTCTTTTCAATTGCATGAGGAACATGATCACCCCTTATAAGCACTATCACTTGGGGTTCATTTGCGGTGTATGTGGGAATTTTTTTTTTTTTTTTGTTGGGGGGGGGGGGTTTCTAGTATCTGTAGATAGGCTTCCTTGAAACATTAGTTTTGGTTTTCAGCTGCACTTGATGCCTCCACCTCTGCATGTTTTGCCTTGCCCTTTCTAATCATTAGGAATCTTCGTGTGTAGTTCTCCACGCCGAGCTCGAAGTCCACCAAGAAGGTCCCCAGTTGGCCGTCGGCGGAGCCGTTCTCCAATTAGGAGGCCAGCTCGTTCACGATCCAGATCAATATCTCCAAGAAGGTAATATGTGGATGTTCTTACTTTCATTAACTTAAACAATTCTCCACTGACGGCCCCAGTGAAAAAATTTTATGAGGGGGAAAAATCCAACAAAGCGAGAACTATTTGTCCTAAGGAAGCAGTATTGTTATTCCCTTGGGAAGAACAAGAAAGGCGGATATGGAAAAGACAGAAAGAGAAAAAGGGGGGGGGGTTTCCTGCCCAGTTATTGAGAAAAAAATTGACGGAGGCAATGCATTGCTTTTTTACTTTTTGATTTATTTTCCACTTTAATTTTATTGATTCTCTGTGGCTAGAGCTTAGTATTCGAAGACTTACCCTGCATATCATGCATTCATCCTTGCAGAGGGCGTGGACCACCACCTCCCAGGCGCGGTAGATCATCATCCTACTCATCATCACCTAGCCCACGCAGGGTCTGTCTCTTCAAATTCATCTTTTAAAAAAATTCTTTCAGATTATTATCAAATTGCAGCCTAACTTGTTTATTTTATTTCAGGCTCCACGGAGGGTATCAAGGAGCCGCAGTCCAAAAAGGTCGTTTATCATGCCTCTAGGATTGCTATCAATTGTTTTTCTTCATCAACAGTGGAACATCATAAACTGATAAAACATAATGAATTTCTGTTTGATGGGCTTCCTGTACTGTTTATGCTTGTTCTTTCAGGCCTCTGAGAGGAAGAAGCCCTAGTAACAGCAGCAGCAGCAGTTCACCCCCTCGCAAGCCTTAAAGCTGCATGAGGCACGAACGATATTCAACTCTGTAAAATGCTTTTATGGCCGAACTAATAGATGCATTTGTCTGGTTAATATACTCAATTTCTGTAGCTCTGCCTAGCATGTGATTCTGGGTGACCAGACCTTCCTTCTGTTCAGATCTTAAGTTGATTGCAAATGTTTCTCGTTGTAATCTGTTACTTACTGCCATCCTTGCTGGCTCACAGCATTAATTTGGCTTGTTACTGTATTTTCATCTGAAGTTCACAGAGTTGCCCGGCTATCTGAAAGTTCTTATGTTAATGGAGTGTCGGATTCATGGCAGATGTCCTCATGTTAACGAACTTAAGATTTTCGGTAGATAATACTAGTCAAATGCGTGTATTGTCTTTGTATGGGTCTGCTTATTAGTTATTTTCGTTGGTGAAAAATGGAAGGCCTTACGTTTTTAGCTGAAACTAGAACGTGTTAAAGCTGAATTAGTGCGAATACAAATGCAACTCTCAAGCAAGGCAAGTTCCCATGTCTTTTAAAACATTCCGCTGCATGTGTGCGAAATTTATTTTACACGTAATCGTTAGAGGAATTTTCTTTTATACATCACATCAATTATTATTATTATTAACTATCTTGTTTTTCCCGTTCATGCTCATGTAAAAAGTGTGTATGAGTAAACTTTTTCATTTTTATTAAATTAAATTAAATGGACTAAAACCTTTATGTTTAATAGGATTTATTTATTTATGCAAAATACCTCTAATGTTTAAGCTTGTTATAGAAAAGGGCTTCAATCTTCTATTTGGACGCTCGATGGTAGACCGTAGATGCCCCTAATCTTTGCGCTTAAATGCGAGAAAAGCCCTCTTCGTCAGATTTGGCAATTTTCTTCAAAAATCAAATTAATATTTTTTTAATAAAATCAAATTATTATCTAGGAAGGGTGTTTCGTAGACTACAACTACAAAAAAGGAACAACAATTGTTAATTAGTCTTCATCTTAAAAAATTCAATTTTTGATAAATTGTCCTTTTCATTCATCCTAATCTCCATTAAACTCAATTGCAAAAGCAATATATTAGTCACCCACCGAAATGGAGTTTTCTCCTGGTTTTTTAAAAAAATAATGTACATCTGTTCTATTTGCCTTCTTCTCAGTTGCTCTTGTTTCTCTTCGAGAACTAACCTCCTCACCATCATTCATCCTTAGGTTTTGAATGCTGGTAATAATGTTTGCCCCGTCATTCTTATCCCAAAAACTTCAGTTTTCATATCTGGCTAAATTTAATGAGAACTCTCCGATTATAACTACTTATTGAACTTTGAAATGTAGCTCAGCACTCACCCAACTTTGAACATGATTCACCATCCACCACATCAGTAACTCCCTTTGCAAGCATGACTAACGATATTACACACGTGGCTAACGGTGCAACATGTTGACCAACTTTACTCACTAAATTTATGAGTAAATTTAATACACTCACTGAACTTTTAAAATTTAACCACTTATTCACTGAACATTAAAATGTAACTCAATATTTACCAAACTTTTAAAGGGTAACTATTTACTTACCGAACTTTGAAATGTTATCTAATACTTGCCAAAATTTTAACACCATCTACCATTTCGAAAAAGACTTTTTCTAGTATAGAATTATGCTATGCTTCTTTCTCATGGTGATTGTGGCTCATTATATGTTATGAAACTATTAGATTCTTGCATTCGAATAAATGAAAGAAAACGACTTGATATAGGTGCAATTTGATCAGTTATTAGAAAGCAATCTTGACCTGGCATATTATTCTCTTTCCAATATATGAAATGGGATTTAAATAAGTCGTTTCTTAAGAATTGTCGAATCATATCATTGGTCCCTATTTCGACAAAAGAAGCAGTCTTCGCCATTACAAGAATTTTGACCTTAAACAGTTACAAATGCCACGGGAATATGGCGGCACACACATTCGCCCATCGGCTTAGATAATATGTTAGCCCTTGTACCTTTACTAATTCCCCGAATTGACCCCATTCGATTATTTCAATGGATGTATATTAGGACCCTCATTCTAATGGGAATTAATCCTTTAATTGTAATAGAATTTTGTACTAGAAAGGCTTCTTTGAAGTGATCAATAGCGGACAGTGTTGAAACTTCGCTGAGTGTCGAGTGACATATTGAAGTGTAATGAACAAACAAATTCCATTGTAAAAGTTTGGCAAAAATGATTAAGGGCCCCCCAAAGTATGGAGAAACCCACATTTTTACACTACAAGCTACACATAGGTTGTTGTGCAAAAAGAAGGCCCATATGTGAGTTCATGCTATGTGATCAAAGTAGATGGTTGGGGATGTGTCTCGTGTTGGATAAAATTCAATATGTGAGGCCACAAATGTAATATTAATGTGCAGTTCTATCCTAAGGTGTAGAGATCGGAAGTGATCTATAAAGTTTTGTGGCTACTGGGTATTAAATTGTCATGTAATTAATGTGTAGATACTAGTTTTATATTTCTAAATTGCTGAAGAGGTCGATTTGAAAATATTATAAAGTTATGTCTATATATTGGTCATGGTTCCCGATTGAAAGTAGAGTTTTTCTGTTTTCTCTTCCTCTGAGAAAATTTAAAAAGAAACTACGAATCAATTGGAAAATCATAACCTGTCATATTAAGAAAACTAATGGATTCAGGTACGCTTCTCCAATCTCTATTTATATTATCTTTGATTCAACGTGGGATTTAGAAATCATGTCTAGGGTTTCAGATTCAATTATAGTTTTACATGATTTCGCTCCGATAATTTATTCTACAAGTGGTATCAGAGTCAACCCATCTCTGATTCGGGGAGAATTTATGAATTTTGATAATCTAACTTCGGATTCTTGGGTGCATCAATTCGGTTATGTTCGCTTGCATTCTTTTTCGTGTGGCATCAATAATTGTTTTTGTTAATTGAATTAGCGGCTGCATAATTTTTCCGAGGGATGCATAATTTTTGTTAATTGAATTAGCGGCTATGCACTTTGAATTCAGATTTCCACAGAATTATTTTCGGTTATGAATGTAATTTGTGGTTGCCTTTCTTTCATATTGTTGCCTGATTTTCGGTGCAAGTATCAATAATATTTAAATGACTAAAAAAATTAAAAACAAAAAAAAAAAAAATATATATATATATATATATAAAAGGAATTTCGAAACTTGGTCTCCGCAGTGAGTATTCGGTTTGGCAACCTATGTCTTGTTTGAAATTTGTGATTCAAGAATTTGAAGTCAACTTTGTTGTATTATTATATTATTATTATGTAATATATGGAATACATTGGATTTTTTGTTTGGAGAGCCATTATCGTGCAATTGAAATTATTATTTGTGCGATAAATTCATATTAAGAACTTCGGTTAATGTTAATTCAGTTTAAGAATTCCTATGGGTTTAGGAATTAACTCGGCGAATTGCTTCGGTTTAAAAATCCTATAGAGTTGGGAATTGATTAAGAAATCAATTTAATTTAAATATATGATTATCTAATATTTGTAAATATGCTAGTTGACACAACATGTCACCAAAGGACCTCTCTTGTGAAAAAGTTTATTGAATATATTAGATGCTTGTGTGTACGTCCATTCATACGGGTATTAGTCTGCCCAAAGGGAGGCTAATATTTGGCCAAATTTCACACACACCTATGGTGATAAATGTGTGACAATTATTCGGTTTTCTTGTGGATAATAACTAATAAGTCAATCTAAAGAGGAGCTTTTTATCTAACAGGACTTACTGCAATGTTTGATCACTACCACAAGAATACTACAATACAATTAATATTACTACTTGGTATTAATGTTGTACCCGGTATCTTGGATGTGATTGACCATTATTTGAATTTTATTGATTATTGATTATGGATATTCATGTGAGTATAAAATTTTATTTTATTATTTTTGTTCTCTTTACAACTAATGCATCTGCTATTAAAATATCTGTCAACTTGAGTATATTTGGTTATTTTTATGGCGTGGGTCTTTTGATGATTAAGTGTAGAATTCCAAAAGCCTTTAGGGGTGTAATACCCGAAAAGATAACTAAGGTTAATGAGTTCCTTGCCGAAATTAAGAATTGTTTCGAGGAAAACAATAAGGCTGAAATAGATATGCTTTTGCAAAGCTTGATTTCAATGAAGTATAAGGGCAATAAAGAAATAAAGCCGCTACTAAAGGTCCAATGCAAAAGAAACAAGAAAATGATAATGAAAGTTGGTTCTTTGGCAATTGGCAAACAATTTAGACATGTAACGAAGGATTGTATTGAATATCACGCATGGCGTACAAGGAATGATACAATTCTTAATTTTGTTTGCTTTGAGGTTAATTTAGCTTCAGTATCAAGAAACACTTGGTGGCTAGATTCCTTTACTACTAGTCATATAAGTGTTTCTATGCAAGGTTGTTTGAGCTACCGAAAGCCAAAAGATGGTGAAAGATACAGCTATGTGGGTAATGGTGAAACAATAGAAGTTGAAACAAATCACTAGGAACCGGTTATTATTTAGATTTGGAAGACGCTTCTATTTTTCCGTCTTTTAGACAGAATTTGATTTCTATTTCTAAATTGAACAAATCTGGATATTATTGTTCTTTTGGGAATAGCCAGTTTAGTCTTTCATTAAATTCAAATGCTATGGGTACCGGTTCGTTATCATATGGTAACTTATATTTGCTTGATATAGCTATATTATATAATGAGACCTTGTATGTGGAATCACGTCGTATTAAAAGGCAAATTAAATAAAGAAAATTCAGTGTTATTATGTCACAAATGCTTAGGTTATATCTCAAAAGTAAGAATTGAGAGACTTGTGTTTAATGGCATTTTGGATTCCCTTAACTTTACAGACTTAAATGTTTGTATTGATTGCATCAAGGGAAAACAGACCAAAACTAAGAGATTATGTGCCAATAGGACTTGATATGTCTTAGAATTGATCCATATAGGTATTTATGGATCATTCCTTACAACTTCTTGAAATGGTCAACAATATTTTATATCATTCATAGACAATTACTCACGTTATGCCTACCTATATCTCATTAATGAAAAATCTCAGTCGCTGCACATGTTCAAGGTTTTTAAAGAGAATTAACTCAACAAAAGGATTAAGACTGTTAAATCTGATCGTGGGAGTGAGTATTATGGAAGATAAGATGGTTCAAGTGAACAATGTCCAGAGCCGTTTGTTAAATTCCTAAAGGAGTGCGGAATCGTCCCACAGTACACCATGTCAGGATCTCCTAGCATGAGTGGTGTGGCTGAGAGACGAAACAGAACTCTTAAGGACATGGTAAAGAGTATGACGAGCCATTCTACTTTACTAGCATCACAATCGGGAGAAGCACTGACAGCTTGTATTCTTAATAGTACAAACACCCTATGAGCTTTGGACGGGCAAAGTGCCTAGTTTGGAGGATTTTCATATTTGGGGATATCCAGTTGAGGCTAGGCCTTATAGGCCACATGAAGATAAGTTATACTCCAAAATAGTAAGCAGTTACTTTATTGGTCATTTGGAGTGATTTGGGGAGTATAAATTTTATGATCACACACAACGATCAATTTTTGAGACAGGAATTGCAATATTTTTTTAGAATGTTAAGTTCGGGAGGAGAAATAAGGTCAGAGACATTGTCTTAGAGGAGAAATCAACTTCGATTCTATTAGTGCTCTTGACGATGTGCAGGTATTATACCTGTTAATAATCAAGAAGCGAGTTAGGATCCTCAACAAGACTATGTTGAGCAATCTCCCATTCAAAATGAGACTACTATTCTATAAGGACAAACTCAACAATCTCAAGAACTAAGGAGATTCACAATAGAAAGGAGAAATGCTATTTCAGATGATTATATAGTATTTCTCCAAAAACATGAGGAACATATTAGAATGATGGAAGATGATCTTATCAACTTTTATCAAGCCGCATAGAGTTCTAATTCTCAAAAGTGGATAGATGTGATGAATGAGGAGTATAAGTCAATCCAAGACAATAGAGTTTGCGATCTTGTCCCCTTACTAGAGGTGCAAAAACTATCGGTTGTAAATGGATATTTAAAATCAAAAGGGATTAAAAAAGTAATGTGGAAAGATATAAGGCCGATCTTGTAACTAAAGGCTTTGCTCAAAAGGAAGGTATTGATTTCAAAGAGACTTTCTCTCCGGTTTCTATGAAAGACTCTTTTAAGATAATTATGGCTCTTATTGCACATTTTGATTTTGAGTTGCATCAGATGGATGTAAAGACAGTGTTTCTCAATGGTAATATTGATGAAACGATATATGGAGCAACCAGAAAACTTTGTGTTAGGAGACTCAAAGAAGATGGTGTGCAAACTAAAAAAATCCATCTATGGGCTCAAGCAGGCTTTCCATTAGTGGTACCACAAATTTCATCAAGTAATTATCTCATTTGATTTTGAGGTAAATCCAGCTGATGATTGTCTGTATCACAAGTTCAGTGGAAGTAAACATATTTTTCTGGTTTTATATATTGATGATATATTACTTGCCACTAATGATATAGGTATAGTGCACAAAACTAAGAGATTTCTATCGAAAAATTTTGAGATGAAAGATCTTTGTGATGTTTTTTTTGTATTAGGGATTTAGATAAAACGAGATCGTTTTAGGGTATTTTTGAATTATCACGAAAGAGTTATATCGATTACCCCAGTCACTTATGTTGAAAAGTTCAGTCTCTAACAGTGCCCTAAAAATGATTTTGAAGTTAAGGAAGTGCAAAAGATTCCCTATTCTTCAGCTATTAGGAGTCTTATATATGCTCAAGTTTGTACATGTATAGATATAACATTCATTGTTGGAGTGCTAGGTAGACATTTGAGAACAACCCCAGTAGGGATCATTAGAGAGCAGCCAAACTTGTTATGAGGCACTTAAAGAAAACAAAAGATTACATGCTCATATACAAGAGATTGAATGAGATCATTGGGCATTCTGATTCCAATTTTGTTGGATGCCAAGGCTGTACAAGATCCACCTCAAGCTACATTTATCTGTTAGCTGGGAGAGCTATTTCTTAGAAGAATGTTAAGCACACACATAGCTTTTTCCACTATGGCAGCAGAATTTGTAGCATATTATGAGGCATCAAATCATGGAATATGACTGCGGAATTTTGTTACTAAGTTGCGCATTCTGAATTTTGTTGAAAACCTACTTAAATTATATTGTGACAATAAGTCAGTGATGTTGTATTCCAATAACAATAGAAGCTCGTCTAAGTCAAAACGTATTGACATAAAGTTTTTAGCTGTAAAAGAAAGAGTGCAAAGTTGATAGATTTCCGTAGAGCACATTGGGACAAACTCCATAATTGTGGATCCGCTTGCTAAGGGAATATCACCCAATATCTTTCATTAGCATACTGCTCATATGTGTGTTGTATTGTTTGAGGATATCATGGTTTAATAAGAGTTTATTATTCATCTATATCTTACTTTGGACATACTTATGCATTCAGATATTTTTCTATACAAAAATAAAATATTCAGTTACCACTCTATTACATTATGTTCAAGTATTGATCTCATTAAGGAATAAGGTAGGACCAGTTGGAAATTAGCATAATTAGATCACATTGAATGCAATTTCTATGCTACACATCCATGATTGATTTATGTCATTTGGTTGTATTGGTATACATGACTGTTGATGGTTTAGTCGTGTTTTAAATCATGGCAAAGACCGCTTTGATCTAGTATTAATATGATCAATGGACGAGATTGTTCAGAAATACCCTAACTGTGATAGCTAGTTTTGGATATCATAATGTTAAGTACATTTGTCGGACTATATATGTGGAGTATTGAGAGATTGTTGGTTAAAATTCAATATGTGAGGCCACACATGTGATATTAATGTGCGGTTTTATCGTAAAGTATAACCAATTAAAAGTTATCTATAAAGTTATGTGGTTACTGATTGTTGAAGTGTAATGGAATTAATGTGTAGAGACCGGTTATGTAACACCCCGTAAAATTTTAACAATGAATTAAGCAAAATAATAATATTTAGATGATGATGGGAAACTACTTGAATCTCAAGGATTTCACGATTATGGCTCAATTGAACACCAAAAGGCAGAATGTGACAGTATAATCGTATCAAATTGAAAAGTTGCAAGTTTGCGAATTCAGTTGAATGACGAAAATTGAAATATGACAATGTGATTATATTTGAATTGTTACAAGATTGTTAAGAATTAGAATATAACAATGAGATTGCATTGAATTGCAAGATTGTTACTCAAATGAATGTCAAGAATTAGAATATGATCATTAGTAACATGATCGATATTTGGGCAATGAATTAGAATTAGAAAATAACTATAAACATTGTATTGATAATGATTGACTAACCGTACAAGATTGCGGTTTTTAATAATGACGTGAATTTGTATTAGTACGTCACAAGACTCAAAGATCATTACTCGAGAAATGCCTAAAGACAAGAACGTGGTCATTGATTAGTATGATGTGAAATATAACTACCAAATTATAAACTCTATTAGGTTGAAGGTCTCGAATAACATAAATCAAAATACAATGACTTAATCATAGGACAATACAAAGAATAAGAACTGCCTGAGTAAATTGTCACCAAGCCACCAGGTGCACGGTGCCACAATGTGCCACTTATAGGATAAGGATTGCGGAACTCAAATTTGGTTAAAAAACAACTAAATTCTCACAACTATAAAAAAGAGCCAAGGGAGAAGGAAACTTGCCAACCTCTTCAAACCCTCCATCTATCCCAAAATATATAAATTCGTCCATAAGTATTGTAGAGAGGAAATCAACCCTTAAAACTCACCAAAATACCTATTTGTTTCCAGAAAAAAGGCTCCTTACCATATATAGAAATATTATAACTTATAGAAATAGCTTTAATTGAGGAATATCAAGGCTTTAAGGGCACTTTTTCACTTGGGATTATTCGAGGAATATTTGAGGTGAGTAACTAATGCTTTGATTCCCTTTTTGCATTTATGATATTTTGATACAATAAGCATGATTTTAATTGAAGTATCTTATGAGACAAACATATATTTAAGATAAACATAGATTTGATGCATTAAAAAGAAAGATTGATTTATTGCATTTGAATCACTAGTTGCTCTACCCGTTATGTATTGATTGGTTCTTAATTGTTCCCATACTATGACATCTTCAATGATCCCAGGATAGGAAAGATTAGTATGGTGCTTGCTTTGAATTGGAACTTCGGTAAGGGTCAACTATGGTTAATTGTGGATCTATTTAATTGTACATGGCCATGATTGAATTGACATGACTCTTGTGCCCACAGCAGGTAGTAGTTTAACTAGTGATAGGGCCCTTTTGTGTATTGAAAAGCTTTGTACATTCAATGATTCTTGGAAATAAATCTTTCAATTGAAGGGTGAATCAAAGGGCTTTGTTACTCACTGAGTACTTCGTACTCACTATTGCTTTACTACAATTTTTGTAGATGATTGAAGCTATGAAATTTGAAAAGCAAGGCAAGCCAGGCGTTGGAACATGCTCAGGAACTGGGATATAGTTGTGCGCGTAGTGAAAATCTGTCTTTGAAGCGAGTACATAAGCAACTATGAATTTAATATCTTTTGTATTAATAAATAATGTCCACCTCTCTATAATATATTTTTTACGCTTTACATAGGTAGTCCTTGTAATGGTTTGGAACTTACATTTCAAAATAAAAGCTCTCTAATGATTTAGCATGATTTGGTAAGAACTGAAATATTTCTATTAACACAACCTGTGGTATTCTTTGCATTTTATTGAAAACTAAGTTTTAATGATTCTTTAAAATATAACAACTTGTTAAATTAAGTAATTAGCTTTATCAAGGCAAAAACCATTTTGTTCGCTTTGTACATTTCGTCCCCACTATTTGTATTAAAGCTTCCGCTATAGAATTTGTTAATCAATATAAGATATTTGCAAATATTGTAAAATTAGTGGGAGTGAGAAAAGAATGGTATCAGAGCAACGTTTCAGGGGCATTATATGCATAAATTACCTTGCGTGAGGCATTAACCAACAGGCTTGCAAGTGCGTGTTACTTAATAAGTTTATTGAATTTATGGTAAACAAGAAAATAGGAGCCAAGTGAAATTCCTTGTTATATTGGTATTGATATAATCTTTAAAAGATGCTATATGACTTTTACTAGATGGCATTTTGGAACTGAAAAATTGCAAAAGAAATGAGAATGAAAAAAAAAAAAAAAGAAAATGAGAAGAATTGATACTTTTTACCTTGGTTCTAAATATCAAGTTAACTTTGAAAGATATCATATAACTTTTATTTATAGTTGCTCGTATCTTAGAACCAAAATAATTGCAAAAGAAATGTGAAAAAAATTGCACTGTACTGGCTCACAGTTGAAACCGTGCGGCCGTACAGTACAATCTGCCCAAGGTAGAAAGCCCGGTGCGGCCGCACTGAGTGGATTGGCCCTGCCAAAATGTCCAGTACGGGTGTCTCGGTTTGGCAGGGCTGCCGAACCGAGCTAAGGTGGTGTAGCAGCCCAGATTTTTTGAAAAAAATTTTCAGCCAAGTCCTTGATCTTCTTGATTTTGTTTAAATCAGTCCAAAGTTGTAGATTTTTCTAGAAAATTGCAATTGAGTCTCCAAACTTTCTGGTTTCTTCTATATTGATACAAAAGACTTATTTTATGTTTCTTTGAGCTACAAACTTTAATTCTTTCACATAATTACCATTTATTTCAATTAAAGAATTTCTTTTAGCCATTTCACTTCCAAATTTAACTCGGTTCTCAATATTCTTCTGGCTTAAACTTGATTTATGAATTGTCACACTAATTCTGTCATTGACTCCTAAAATTTTTACTTTTGACCACATAATAAGATCCACGAGATATGAGCCAAATTTTGATTTCCTTAAACTTCATTATCACGTAATATATGATTGTTAAAATTTTCCATTGTTATGATCAATTTATTAAAGTACAATTTTTGGCTAATTAAGGAAATATACGGAAGTCTTAATTTATGGAAAAAAATTGTAATTTTTGCTTATTGAGATTTATCTAAGAGATTTAACAAAAGTAATCGGTCAAGAAATTCGATTATTAAATAATCTATGGTGTCAAATATTGAGGGATAGTTAAGAATTTGACTCAAGTAATTGTAATAGATTGATGAAATTGGTTTAGACTATTAGATTAAGTGGTCCTGAAAATATTGACATCTACTGAAATTGGTCGAGAACAATGAAAAGTTTAACTGTATTTTGATATCTTGATTTGATATTTGGAAACTAAATAGATAATAAATATATATGCATGGCAAGCGACAAGGCAAGTAAATTGAATTTAATTTCCCAACTTCTTTCGAATTAGTGTTTGACCTATGATTTTGTTGTTCACTAAATATTCCAAAGACAATATACAAATATGCTGAAACTTTGAAGCATATTTATGCCCTTTGATTCGATCCATTTCCTTATTCATTTTTATGTTCCAATAAATTTTTGTGCATCGTTTCAACATATATTGGAACACTTGCTTTCTTACCTAACATAACTAATACTCTTCAAACCAAGAATTTGTTATGATGAACTTAATTTCCTTTGGATGCAATTTTGTACCCCCCCTTAAGTTACTAAGAATTGCTATTAGTTATGAAATAAAATATTTTCAGTACCTGCTCGAAAAAACTATACCCCTTGAAAATCTATTCAGGCAAATTTTTTGAATCACTTATTTCCTTTTGCTAGACCCAACACGTATTTTGTATTTCTTGCCTAAAAATTTTATTCCTTTGGGTATGACCCGTTTGCCCATAATTGATTGACATTTTCTCTTTTGCCTATGTATCCTTAATATCTTACATTTTATTCGTCAACAAAAATTTCTATTGTTTTGTACTTGAACTTGAGATCATTTTTCTCTTATTGATACTAATAACCTCATTATTTTGAGACCTTAATTTCTTGTTAAGCTCTTACTTGACTCTAAACTTTGCCTTGCGTTATTCTCAAGAATAACTTAACCTTGAAGGTCCTCTTTGATGAAAAATGGAAACCCCTTGATAAAGATTTTACTTTGATATATGAACTGATATTGGTTTCTTAGTTCCTTGTAAACTTGAAATTGGGGGGAAAATCTGATTCTCTTCCCTTATGTTTTCTTTTTCTTGTTCTTACCTATTTTTTATTGTCCTTTACGGTCTACTTGGATCTTGGAATCTTCTTTGGTCCCTCTATTGTTCTTATTATCTTTCCCTGACTATATGCCATGGTTCAATGTCTTTTGTTACCATTGAATTGAACCCCTGAAATTGTTTGATTATTGCCTATGAACGATGATTCCGATCTCCCAATTTCAAAAACCTTATTTGCTTAGCAAAAGATTTTATGTCTCTACCTCTATTCTTTTCAACTGGTTGGATCACAAAGGATAACAACTTGTTTGTAATTCTTGCTTATTTGTTGTTTTCTTATTAACCATGCTCATACCACTGGTTCTCTATCTTATTTGTTAGTCAAAATACCTTTGATATTGGAGTCCATATTAGTATCTTCTTGAGACATTGAAAAATTCGTGGGAAAATTTGTTTCTTTTCTGCTCTTTTCTTTTCACATGGTATTGTTTGTCCTTGATCGTCTACTTGACATATCAAAATTGTTTTGGCTCTGTTGCCTTTATTGTCTTTTTTCTTGACTACATGTCTCCGTTCAATGCCTTTTTATTCCAACTGATTGAGCTCTTGCCATTGTTTGGTCATTACTTGTCGACAATAGTTCTTTTGTGATTAAGGACCTTAATTATGGACCCATGTGATTTGAAGTAATTTTGTGTCTATGAACCCTAATTCATGATTCCACCTATGTTGGTTAATCTCATGGAATGTCAGCCTTTCAACGGTTCTTTATTATTTCTTATTTTGCTAACTCTTCTCATGCTAACGTCCTTCTATTTTGTCAAACTCAAAAGCCGATTGTTCCTTCATATCTTGTTTAGTCCTAGCAATTTCAAAGCTTAAAATGAAATGAAATGAAATGAGTACGAAATACTAGTTTGAGAATTGAAAGCAGATTTGAAATAGTTTTGAAAAGAATACGACTCAAGGAATCAGATTTTATTAATTGTTACTAAATGATCAACTGATAATCCAAACCCATTCTGAATAAAGTTTGAATCAAATTTCGGGTAGTTGGATTGTTAAAATTTTGAATAATTGCTCAACCCATTTTTTAACTTATGGTATATTTGGGGTTAAGAAGGAAAAGTAAATTTGATTTTTGAACTTCGATGTTGAAGATGGATGGAAAACTCATGCATGAAAAAAGAGTTTATAACTCGATCATCATGCATGTTCTTAACAGTAAAAGAAATGAAAGCACGCAGCGAAAGCCATTCATTGAAGTGAAGACGACCCGATTGCGTACTATGCTTTTGAAAATGAAAGTCATTGCCACAATGCTTAGTGAATTTCGAGGACAAAATTCATTTAAAGGGGTAAATTGTAATGTCTCGTAAAATTTTAACAATGAATTAAGTAAAATGATAATATTTAGATGACGATGGGAATACTTGAATTTCAAGGATTTCACGATTATGGCTCAATTGAACACAAAAAAGTAAAATGTGACAGTATAATCGTATCAAATTGAACACCACTTGTCGCGTACGGATTGATGGAACTCAAATTTGATTTAAAAACAACTAAATTCTCACAACTATAAAAAGGAGCCAAGGGAGGGGGAAACTTGCCAACCTCTTGAACCCTTCATCTATCCAAAATATGTAAGTTCGTCTATAAGCATTGTAGGGA